>JAODAL010036815.1:0-41193 GCA_025379985.1 Phyllomedusa bahiana
TTTCCAGGGAGAAGGTTAGAAAATGAGATTGCAGACATCTATGAGCAGAGATCTTCCATGGATGAAGGTTAGAAAATGAGATTGGAGACATCTATGAGGAAAACCCCTTCCCCAGGGAATGAAGGTTTAAAGAAAATGAGAATGGAACATCTATGAGCGTAGACCTTCCTTTGTTTGAAGGTTAGAAAATGAGAATGGAGACATCTGAGCAGAGACCTTCCATGGATGAAGGTTAGAAAATGAGAATGGAGACATCTGAGCAGAGACCTTCCATGAATGAAGGTTAGAAAATGAGAATGGAGACATCTCTGAGCAGAGACCTTCCATGGATGAAGGTTAGAAAACGAGATTGGAGACATCTATGAGCAGAGACCTTCCATGGATGAAGGTTAGAAAATGACAATGAAGACATCTGAGCAGAGACCTTCCATGGGTGAAGGTAGAAAATGAGATTGGAGACATCTCTGAGCAGAGATCTTCCATGGATGAAGGTTAGAAAATGAGCAGAGATCTTCCATAGATGAAGGTTAGAAAATGAGCAGAGATCTTCCATAGATGAAGGTTAGAAAATTAGATTGGAGACATC
This sequence comes from Phyllomedusa bahiana, assembly GCA_025379985.1. Lineage (NCBI taxonomy): Eukaryota > Metazoa > Chordata > Amphibia > Anura > Hylidae > Phyllomedusa > Phyllomedusa bahiana. The sequence goes on from JAODAL010036815.1 coordinate 587, forward strand.
TCTGACCGGAGACCTTCCATGGGTGAAGGTTAGAAAGTGATAATGGAGACATCTATGAGCAGAGACCTTCCATGGATGAAGGTTAGAAAATGTTAATGGAGACATCGATGAGCGGAGACCTTCCATGGATGAAGGTTAGAAAGTGATAATGGAGACATTGATGAGCGGAGACCTTCCATGGATGAAGGTTAGAAAATAATAATGGAACATCTGAGCGAGTTTTTTCCGGGGGAGAAGGTTTAAAAAATGATAATGGAGACATCTGTGAGCGGAGACCTTCCACTGGATGGAGTCCTGAGTCTAGGTACACCACTGAACTTGTCTACTATCCTAAGCCTATATGTTGGCTACTATTGCTTAGTTGGCCAAGTATGATGAAGACCAACCAGTTTGTTGGTCATAAGGAGAAGCATACCTCAAATGGAGTTTGTTGATCATGGGATAGACTTGTCCAAGAACTGGGCGCAAACAACAAAGAAAAAAAGCACATTCCCAGAAGACATCTAAATTTTCCATCTTGAGAACACTGAACACAGATTAGAGCCATTTGTTCTGTGGATCATAGGAGTCCCAACAGTCAGACCCCTTTTGCTGTGTTCCCATGGCATGTAATTAGTGTGAGGACTTCAGAAGGTCATGATTTACAAGCTGCTTCCACCTGGCGCCTCTTTCCTTTTGCACGCACATTGTCTATTCATATTCTATTAAACTGATAAAATGATCCCCTCCATGTGGACAGCGATACTTCAAGACGCTAAGTCCCAGCATGCTCAGCATGGGCTGCAATGGTGGTGCTACAAGGAAAACCAGACGATGGAGGGGTTCCCATCAGAGAGGCTCTCGGCATCTGTCAATCATTACAATGGACTAGTCCTTCAGAAGCCTTTTAGCCAGTGACAGATACTGTGTTGTGTACTGTATATTGTTTTGTACACAGCTGGATGGGGGTATAGCTTATATACATTGGCTGGATGGGGGTATAGCTTATATACATTGGCTAGATAGGGTTATGGGGTTTTTTTTTTGGGGGGGGGGGGGGAGGTTACACGTATTTTAAAGTTGCATAATAAACAGTAGCAGACACATGGGAAGCTTGGATATTATGTTCGCTCCAGCCTCGGAAAGGCCCTCACCAGTGGGTGACATCATTTTCCATCATTTCCTTCCCAACTAAACTCTGGTGTAATTATTCTCTATAGAAAAGGGAAAAGAAAGTTTTGTGCCGCCACATTCAGGAAACAAAAGTTGTCGCTGACTCGAAGCCAACGCAGACGTCAGTCGTGGGATTATTGTTTGGAGAGAGGGGTAATTTCCTCCGTGACCCCGGTGACTGGTCAGATGTGCATAAAGAAACTATTGTAGGCGGTAACAGTACACAGACCTCTTCTGCTTTATCTGCCAACACTATGACACCACATATTATATGTTACAACCCATCTAGGTCCATGGCCGCCTGGAGCTCTGCACGTTGTAGAACCTCTGGGGCTTTGAGGTCATCCCTCATGACCTCGTCCTTTTCGAAGGTCTCGCTCTTGGGGGGTTGCCCATAATTTCTATGTTTTGTAGACGATGGGGTCATTACTGTTCGACTGAAATTATTTTTTAAAAGTTTTCATGTACATTGCCCAATTTTACCCTCCAGAAACTTCATCGCTGTGGGGAACCCCACAGGTGAACGTTCCCCAAAAGGGAACTCTTTTACACAAATGCATACGTCCCGCCTGGACTCCCACCCCTTTTAGAACCCTGGAGCTTTTAGGTCTCCCCCATGACCCCTCCTTTTTGAAGGGGTCCTCTTGGGGCGTTCGCCATATTTCGAGTTTTTGTAGATGAGGGTCATTACTGTTCAAATGAAGATTTTTTAGAGTTATCATGTACATTGCACCAATTATACCCTTCAGGACTTCATGGCTGCTGGCAAAATTTCACGGTGAACGTTCTCCAATAGGAGCTCTTTTTACACATATGCATACTTCGCCGCCTGGAGCTCCGCACGTTGTAGATCCTCTGGAGCTTTGAGGTCATCCCTCATGACCTCCTCCTTTTCGAAGGGCTCGCTCTTGGTGCGTTGCGCCATATTTCTGATGTTCTGTAGACGATGGGGTCGTTACTGTTCGAAATGAAGATTATTTATAGAGTTATCATGTACATTGCACCAGATTATACCCTCCAGGTACTTCATGGGCTGCTGGGCAACCTTAACAGGTGAAGGTTCTCAATAGGAGGCTCTTGTTACACTAATGCACACATCGCCTGGAGCTCTGCACGTTGTAGAACCTCTGGAGCTTTGAGGTCATCCCTCATGACCTCGTCCTTTTCGAAGGTCTCGCTCTTGGGGCGTTGCACCATATTTCTGATGTTCTGTAGACGATGGGGTCATTACTGTTTGACATGAAGATTATTTATAGAGTTATCATGTACATTGCACCAGATTATACCCTCCAGATACTTCATCGGCTGCTGGGCAACCTTAACAGGTGAACGTTCTCAATAGGAGGTCTTGTTACACAAATGCACACGTCGCCGCCTGGAGCTCTGCACGTTGTAGAACCTCTGGAGCTTTGAGGTCATCCCTCATGACCTCCTCCTTTTCGAAGGTCTCGTTCTTGGGGCGTTGCACCATATTTCTGATGTTCTGTAGACGATGGGGTCATTACTTTTAGACAAGTATTTTTTTTTATAGAGTTATCATGTACATTGCACCAGATTATGCCCTCCAGGTACTTCATCGGCTGCTGGGCAACCTTCACAGGTGAACGTTCTCAATAGGAGGGTCTTGTTACACAAATGCACACGTCGCCGCCTGGAGCTCTGCACGTTGTAGAACCTCTGGAGCTTTGAGGTCATCCCTCATGACCTCCTCCTTTTCGAAGGTCTCGCTCTTGGTGCGTTGCGCCATATTTCTGTTGTTCTGTAGACGATGGGGTCATTACTGTTAGACATGAAGATTTTTTTATAGAGTTATCATGTACATTGCACCAGATTATACCCTTCAGGTACTTCATGGGCTGCTGGGCAACCTTCACAGGTGAACCTTCTCAATAGAAGGGTCTTGTTGCACAAATGCACACGTCCTAAGACCTTGACACCTAATGTGGATTATTACACTGGGCTAAGGTTTGATGAAGCCATGTGCAAGTTGTTCAGTTCTCATATACATCATTTTTGGTTCTAAAGCGATTGGGTTACTCGTCTGCCTCATTGCAGCTCCACGCCGAGCGTGCCTCTGAGCTCCGCCAGACTCCATCTAATTCATTTACACGGCTCCACATATAATCACTCGGGTCGCCTGCAGGTCAAGTGCTCTGGAAATAGATTACGCATCTGCTCACCGGGACCGTACGCAGGTCTGACATTATACCGCTTAGCTGCATTCGCTTTAATTTCTCAAAAACGATTCCCCGTGTGTCAACTTTGCACATTGTGACTCATGCTAACAAGAAAAATGAGTCAACTGAAGAGGGGACACCTGAGGTGACTGCTGCCGACGGGCAAAGCCGGCACAAGAATGAGGTGCCTGCTGATATAGGCACATAACAAGGAACAGGGGGTTATTAGAATTACATTAAGCAGCCATTACACAGGGACTTAAAGGGGTTATGCCACAACCTCATTTCATACCTCCTGCCTCCAGCTCTTCAGCTCTGAGTGCTCAGAAGGGGGGGGGGTGTGATTTGTTTGAATTGCAGATCATGTGACCCTGCAGGATGACAAAATCACCAGGCTTTTCCTCTCTGTAGTCAAAGAAAGGTCTGTTTATGTAAAGCATTGTAAGTAGCTGAGAGGTAAAGTTTTTGCCTCCAGACACGGGGGTCCTAGGGTCAGATCCCTGCAAGAACCAAACCTGTGTTTTTGTTTTCTCTTTATCAATGCACAAACCTTATTGAGGTTTCTTTTTGTATATTTATTTGCACTGTTTGACTAATTACTAAGGAGTACAGAGGACGGGAGTAGAATGACAGCACCTGGGGTGTGAACGCTCAGTAGCTGCCTGAGAGGAGAGGTGATGTCTGAGCATGTGCGACCAGGAGTGAGGAGCTCTCGGCCCTGGTCCTATCCCCTGGAGACGAGCTGTAAACAATGGATCACTAAGGGAGCAGCTAAAACAAAAACGGTGCAGAATTTTTAATAATAATGAATGGTGAAAATGTTTGTTATTTCATTTGCAAGCTTCCCACGTCAATTTAACTTCGTGGCAAAACCCCTTTAATGTGACTGACAGAGGAGTCCTGGGCACGGTCAGGAGGCCTGAAAACTGTTCATGGTCTCGGCCTGTACAACAACATGGCCATGTGCGTGTGAAGCATCCAATATCCCACTGTTCTTGTCTTGCAGGTATTTTCCAGCTTATCAATTGCTGTTGAAATCCATATGAGAGAAGTTAGCTACTTCCTCCCCTTCTCTTGTCTCTGTTGGACAAGCCTTACAAAGGTTGTCTCACTACAAGGATTGCTTTTTATGTTAAAGATCTTGCAAAAACATTGCAATATGTGTCTATTAACAGTGTCCTATCTATTCCTAGATATCCCCTCTTGTATAGGCTGCATCAGCTCCTCAGGTCGCTATAGCTACAGACCTGTTTGTTCTCTCCTGATAGGCTGCCAGCCCTCGTTGCTATAGCTACAGACCTGGCTTTGACTGCAGCCTAATGGAAGCCAGAAAAAACGCCCCTGAATTTAAAATGAAACCAAGAAAACAGGACTGAGGTAAGATGAATCAGCGTTGTGAGACAACCCCTTTAACTTTAAGATACTAACATAACATTACGTCATTGATATAAGATTTACTAGAGAAGATAGTGAGAGGAGGAGACCCTCACTGTGATTGGATGCCAGGGAGGTCTGAGAGAAGAGGAGAGTTCTTTGGGTAATAGACCAGACCCATAGGATGTAATATGGCTGATGGTGTCCCAGAAGTGTGGCGTATATACATTCAGATTAAACTACGTAAACCCAAAATACAAAAAGCAGATAAATGGGTAAGGGCAACCCCATACGATAATAATGTGCCTGGTTATACCAAATATAATACACAAAAATCCACAAATATCAGTATAAGTCCTAGGACCAGATAAAAATGTACTTTTAATAATACATTTAAAATGTATACAACAAACTACTAAACCTAAGGCAAACCCTATACTTACCCCTACAAAAACTATACCTATACAAAAATGGCAAGAACCGCCCTAATAAGGGCGCCCCCACCAGTAACCTAACTATCAAAACCTGATAAACCCTACGAGAAAAACCTAAAAGAGTGCCTTACCAGCAGTAATCAGCAATACATATGTCACGGGCTGTGGTAGTGGATCCGCTGGACCACCGCAAGCGATGGCGTAAGCCACACCAGGGAGCGGAATCTAAGTAGCACCCGGTTTTCACCAGAGCCCGCCGCAAAGCGGGATGGACTTGCTGCAGCGGGAAACTACCAGGTCGCTTCCACTGGCGTGACTTGCTTGCTGTGGCAGCCAAGGGTAAGCGTGGTACAGAATCGCTAGACGTAGTCGGGGACAGGCACTAGGTCAGGACAGGTGGCAGAAGTTCGTGGTCGAGGGACGGAAGCTGGACGGTACGGTACACGGTAAGACAGACGAGGCTCAAGGAAAGCTTTCTCTATAGGTAAATGGCACTAAAGATCCGGCACAAGACTCAGGAAGGGGCAGGCTTAAATAAGGATAGCGACCGGCAAAACCCAATTACCGGTGTGCTGGCCCTTTAAATTTCGCCCTAGGGAGCGGGGACGCGCACGCCGGGAGACTGGAGCTGCAGCAGGAGCGGCCGGGTAAGTGGGCAGGGACCCGGCCGGCTGAGGGAACGCGCCCGCTCGCAGAGGGAACACGGGTGCGCCTGGGACCCGGGATGAGGTTCGCAGGGGCACTCCTGTGACTATATTATATATATAATATATATATAATATATATATATATATATAAATATATATATATATATTAAATTCCCTATAAAAAATATAGATACAGCTAAGCCACGGAGTAATAATAATAATAATAATAATCTTTATTTATATAGCACCAACAAATTTCGCAGCACTTTACAATGTAGAGGGTATAATTACAGACAAAAGACAGACATTACACAGTGAAAGCTACTTACAGGTGAGACACATGGTGTGAGGACCCTGCTCGCAAGAGCTAACAATCTAAGAAGTATTGGAGTATTGGAAAGACTAGAAATAACTCCTAATAGCACATAAATAGGCAGCCAATAAATAACTGACGCGTTTCACCTCCCCATAGCAGATATAGAGGCTCATCAGGGAACAAATACGGGCAAATGGGGAAATGAACAGTCACATAAACTAGAAAGGACACATAAAACAGGTGTACAAGAGATGATAAATGTATATACATTCAGGAAAGAAAGATCACACATTTATTACACAGGAAATAAAGATATATAGGACCTGATCCTATACCTCATCCCATGTTGTGGAATATACCTACCTTTCACATTCTCTTACATTGTGACCCCATGTGGCTGTCCATAGTGATGCTACGTGACCACAGTGGTCAGTCATAGCCTCTGGATGTTGTGTCACCAGTAACCACTAGGCCAATATGGGTTTTGTTAGGTTTTTGCTCTATAGAAGTCAGGGTGGAAAGAAGGCCACGGGGCGCGCTGCGGATTATAAGCTGTGCCAGGGGGATTTATTGCTTGACGAGCTTCCCCGTTTCTCTCTGCTTATGAAATACAAAGGTTACGTCCTCTGACATTTGTGCCTGTTTCTTGTTCAGGCATGTCCATTTACCAATCCGTAAGTCCTTGGTCTCTTATCACGTGTGCATCACAATGTTGCTGGGAAGATAGGCAGGGTCATTCGCCCATCCTCTTCCTTCCTTTTTCTATAAATTTAAATAATTACTAAAAAAATTTCAGCAAAAAAATTTTTTTTGGTCAAAAAGGGAACCGTCACATGGGTTACCCCCTTCTAGGCACAAAGATGTCAGACCTCTTCCCCAGCGCTGTGTCCCTATTTGTAAATGCGCTTTGGCATTTACCCCTCAAATTTTTTTCATGACAGGTTTTCCCCCCGCCCCCCAAAAAGGCAGCCCCGCCCCTGACATTAAATCACTTTTTTTCAACCTTTTCAAAAAAAATGGGTTTTTATCATTTGAGGTGGGGGGGGCTGCCCCCATTCCCCGGTTAAAAAACTACCTTTCGAATGCTTTCGGCGAAAACGCAGTTTTGAGCTTTAAAATACACAAAACAAAGAAACTTACAGAATAAGGGACACAGCGTGGAACACAGGTCTGCCTACTTGTCTCCCCAGCAAGGGGCCATAAACTATTGACAGTTCTCTGAAAGGGGGCCCAAAAAGTCCCTGACCCTTACCCATATTTCCAGGGCCCCTTTAAAAGGGGGGTTCCATGTCACACATTGCTGACCTATCGAGAGGATATCTTGGGGTTCACACTATTTCAGGGAAAGGCCAAATGTTTTTCAGAAGGGGGAACCATTCACGTTGTCAAAAACCTCCTTTTTCTTCATGGGAGCTCCCAGTACAACCAAACACCCCATTTACCACCAAAATCCCATAAACAAAAAGGGGGGTCATGCCAAGCACAACCACTTTCTGCTGTAGAGAAGGTTTTGGGGCCTTTCCCAAAATAGGGTGGGGGCCGCACCTATCGCACATTGAACCTGTCCTACGATAGGCACATTTGGTGGGAATATTTAGATTGGGCTTTTATAAGATAGTTTAATAAAGCCATTTTAGTGACTTCCTTAAATTTTAGGCATGCACACATCCCGCCCTAGAGCATGTTCTTGCCTTGTGTCGAACTGGAGCTTCCTGGGAGTCAGTAGCCTGTTTAATTGCAGCAAGGCGCGGTACATTGTAATCTAATCGTTACTATGTAAATAGAGACATTCCTTAGCCCTGGTGTCTTATTAACCTGTATTTCCACAATACACCCCCTCCCCTTTCCCTGACGAAATTCTCCCACCCACGTGTGCACCCACTCTTTGTGCCTTCGTCATACCATTATTTCTTCACTGCATTTGATTTTACGGTTTTGCCCTACAAAAAGAAGAACTGTAGGAATTTTGTCAAAAGTTGTGGATGAGGGTTTGATGTTAATATAAGGTGGATTTAAATAACCGTGTTTAATATAAATGTAGAAAAAGAGGAAAGAAAAGGAAGGTTACAGCTCTAGTGGATCCAAAAATCCACCACAGCGGTGACGTGTACTGAGCAAAAACTGATGTGCAATGCTGCATCATCTATTTACGATGCGCATCACTACAGGCGGAACGGAGCAGAAAAGTCAACTGATTTCATGCCAATCCAAGAAAGAGATGCATGAACAAAATTTTGCACATCTCAGCTGTGTATAGTCTGTTGTCTCAAATATAGATAAAACGAGCATGCTGCGTGCCCACATATTACATGGGTGGCTGTACATCTGGATGGCACCATGTAATACTAACCTGTAGTTGGACTGGCTAACTTTGACTTCCCCTAGTCAGATGTTTGCTCGAAGTCCTGGGAACTAAAGGCTGATCAAGAAGAGGTCACTGCAGATGAGACAATCACTTTAACTTGCTCACCTAGTAATGATAATGGATTGCCTCTGCTCATACTGTCCAAGTTTGTGTGGCAAAGCTGATAAGTGGGGTACAGAAAATGTCAGCCTATTAATAATAATAATGAAAGGCCTTTGCTCATACTGCCCTGGTCTATGCGGCAAAGCTGACAAATGGACTACAGAAAATGTCATCTTATTAATGATAATGAATTGACTCTTCTGATACTGTCTGTGTCTGTATAGCAAAGCTGTCCAGTGGACTACAGAAAATGTCAGCTTATTAATGATAATGAAATGACTCTTTGCATATTGTCCTGGTCTGTACTGTAAAGCTGTCAAATGTGCAGGAAATGTCAGCCTTTTGATATTAATAAAATTCCTCTGCTCATACTGCCCTGGTCTGTGCAGCAAAGCTGACAAATGGACTACAGGAAATGTCAGCTTATTAATGATAATGAAATTACTCTTCGCATACTGTCCTGGCAAAGCTGTCTAGTGGACTACAGAAAATGTCAGCTTATTAATGATAATGAAATGACTCTTTGCATACTGTCCTGGTCTGTACAGCAAAGCTGACCAGTGGCCTACAGAAAATGTCAGCTTATTAAGGACAATGAAATGACTCTTCACATACTATCCTGGTCTGTACGACAAAGCTGACCAGTGGACTACAGAAGATGTCAGCCTATTGTGTCTGCTGTTGAGGTTTTTATGAACAATAAATACACATCGGATAAAAGTCATTTTCTGATGAAACATTTCCTTTTACATATGTGTCAGGGTTCACCTTGGGTTACATTGACTGCAATCAAGGAATTTCACTGCACACATTGTCACTTTCGCTGGTTTGTGAAGTGTGCTACTTGGAAAGCTCTGGCACTCGAAATCTGATGAGTAATGGTGATTCTGCAGCTTCATTCATTGTATAATGTATTGAGCATTAGGTTCAAAAAGTGAGCTTCCCATTCAGGGTGCAGTGTCTATAGAGCTCTTCTGCCACATAGCGGATCACAAAGGGGCCCCTGGGACATAGATCCGGATCCAGTACCCAAGCTCGTGCACTAGTATATCTCTGCTAGACCTGGAAAACGGTGTTGTTCTGGACAGCTACTCCGCTCTGCTACATATGGGAACCATAAACCTGTGCCCGACTGTCTGATGTTTTAACTGCAAACTCTACTCTGCTATTGCAACACCTGACTGCGTCTCTTCTGTGCCTCAGACTTGTGTGTGTTCACTGTGATCACCTATAGCAATAGCAACTCCACCATTCTGTGTCGTTTTATTTTCTTTATCCTCCTGGCAACCAGAACCTTGATACTAAGGTACAAATTAAAATGTAAGCTCTGGTCAACTCCGGAAGCTGAACTTCTGTCTGGAAATAAAGGTCTACATATTACCCTTTTGGTAGCTAAAAAGTGCATTTTAAGGCACTGGTTGAAAGAAATTAGTACAGAATGAGTGGGGGGGGGGGTTCTCAGAACATTGAGAGAAATTTTCTTCCTTGATAAATTGGATACAGAAAGATCCAAAGAGGGCTCAATTAAAAAGTTGGAGGAACTTTATGGAATTTACCTTCACCGACCAGGAGTTGACCAAGATTATGAAACCTTTTGAATATACTTCTTACTATCTAAAGGAGAAACTGGCAGGTAACTTGGGAAAATTAAAATTTTAAAGACTATTTTTTGGTTTTTTTTTCATTTTTCCCCCTTTTTTGGGCCCAGTGGGCATATCAGGTGGAGTTTGTCTTTTTAGCACAATAGTGAACTTAGAAATAGTCAAGAAGGACTACAGGATGTTCACATTTTTGTTAATTTCAGTATATTAGATGTTTTTCCTTATTTTTATTTTTTTTATTTTGTAAACATAATTTTTATTAAATTTTACAAAAACATACAATAACTGTCCATTAGATGAGATACTACTTGATACACAAAGAAATAATATAAGGCATCATTAGTACAGATAAGAAAAGTATAAGCAATGAAAGTACAAAATACCCACTAATGACATACTTTGGTATCATAATAATAAGGATTGAAGCAAAGAAAACAAAAAAAAAAAAAAGAAATTAATCCCCCCCCCAAAAAAAAAAAACTTTCCTTATTTTTTTGATTCACAGTTTAAACATTGTAAGACAAGGACATTTCTCAAACTTCTATCATACAAAGATGTACGGTATGCACATGATGTCATTTAGATACCCTGTTTCCCCGAAAATAAGAAACCCCTGAAAATAAGACCTAGTGCATTTTTTAAACTATGCAATTCAGAGTTTGGCTGCCTGCTGGTTTGGGGACGAAATCATACAGGATATTTTAAACAGTTGATGTTTTTTTTCAACAAATAATGTGAATTATTGTTCATTAGAAAAACAATAATCCCTAAAAAGAAGTCTTAGGCCTCGTTACACGGCTTTATTTTGCGCGTATTGGCGCCAATACTGCGGCCGATTTTTGCGCTTCAGTCGGCGCCAACCGCGGCGCAATTACGGTAATCCACTGCTCTCATTGAGAAAATGGAATCCGTCGCTCTCCCCTCGGCGAATCGCGCGGGGGAGAAAGTGAAGCACTTATTCGGCGCGACGCGCCGTAAAACAATGCATTGTCTAATGGGCGGGAGCGCGCCCCCGCCCGCTCCGGCCCGCCCGTCCGCCCCTTATTCAAGGCGGATTTGTGCGCTCAATAGGCCACAATCCGTCGGGAATAAGCCGTGTGAACACGGCCCTTAGGAGCAAAAATTTAATATTAAGACACTGTCTTAATTTCCCGGGAAACACAATACTATTAAGAATGTATGACATTTTCTTTGTAAATTTGTCTTGCAAATAAAAATTGTTTGAAAAAAATAAAATGTAAGCTCACTGAGCCCAGTACGGGAGCTATAACCGTGAGCCTGAACATCTGCGAAACTTATCGCCCCCATGGTTTTGTGGTCAAATGTCCTCTTGATAGTTGCAGTGCACAATTTACACATCGATTAGGAGGCTACAGTAAAGCGAGGAGAAACTTTAGTCTTCAAAGGTGTAAGAGAGGGGTGAGCGAAAAGTGATGTGTAATGCTGCATCATCTATTCATGGTGTGTCTCACTACAGGCAGAACGCCGCACAAAACTGAACTGGTCTCTATTGGACAGTTATTGTATGTTTTTGTTATTGAAAATTTTATAAAAATTATGTTTACAAAAAAAAAACTGAACTAGTCTCATGCCAATCCAGGAAAGAGACACATGAACACAATTTTACATTTCTCGGCTGTATATACTCTGTGGTCTCAAATATACAGCAGATAGAATGAAAATGCTGCAGTCCCACATATTACATGGGTGACTATACATTTGGATGACACCATGCAATACTAATCTGTAGTCTGAGTGGCTAACCATAGCTTCCCCTAGCAGAGTCATTTGTTTGCTTGAAGTCCTGAGAGCTAAAAGCTGATCAGCTCGGCTGCTTGTATCTAGAAGAGGTCACTACAGATGAGACAATCCCTTTGACTTGCTAAGCTATTAATGATAATGGATTGACACTGCTCCTGCTGTCCTGCTCTTTACTACAAAGCCGACAAGTGAGCTAAAGAAAATGTCAGCATATTAATAATAATGAAATGACTCTGCTCATACTGACCAAGCTGGTATGGCAAAGCTGAAAAGTGGGGTACAGAAAATTTCAGCCTATTAATGATAATGAAATTACTCTGCTCTTACTGTCCTAGTCTGCGCAAGTGGGCTAAAGAAAATGTCTGCATATTAATAATAATGAAATGACTCTGCTCATACTGCCCAAGCTGGTATGGCAAAGCTGAGAAGTGGGGTACAGAAAATGTCAGCCTATTAATGATAATGAAATTACTCTGCTCTTACTGTCCTGGTCTGCGCAAGTGGGCTAAAGAAAATGTCTGCATATTAATAATAATAAAATGACTCTGCTCATACTGCCCAAGCTGGTATGGCAAAGCTGGCATGCGGGGTACAGAAAATTTCAGCCTATTAATGATAATGAAATTAGTCTGCTCTTACTGTCCTTTTCTGTGCAAGTGGGTTAAAGAAAATGTCAATACAATACCAATTCAAAAACTGGTCTAAACATGACCACCATAGTCACCATACCATAAACAACATGTACCAATATGAAGTATAAAAAAGTACATTATAAATACAAAAAATTCAGCTATCACAACTGAAACAATCTTAAAAACATTTAAAAACACAAAATCCCCCCCCCCCAATACAAATATTGGTAACACATCCCTCACCCAAAGTTAACAAACAGTAAATTGGAAAGACGCATAATAAATATACACATACCAGATCAAGTGATGAAAAATACATGCACCAAATGCACCAAACCCCAAAAAAATTATGATAAAAATACAAAAACCTAAATTCCAAAGTGGTGGATATGTCACCAAGCTGAATTTTTTTGCATTTATAAGGTATTTTTTTGAATAAAAATATTTAAATGGTAATTATTGGAGAGTCATTATTCTTCATATTAATACATAAAGAAAATGTCAGCCTGTTAATAATGCAATGCCTCTGCACATACTTCCCTGGTCTGAATGGCACAGCCTTTTAATAATATTGAAATTGCCTTTGCTCATACTGCCCTGGTCTGTGTGGAAAAGCTGACAAGTGGGCTACAAAAATATCTGTCTATTAATAATAATGAAATGCCTCTGTTCATACTGTCCTGATATGTACGGCAAAGCAGACAAATGGAATACAGAAAATGTCAGCCTATTGTGTCTGCTGTTATGGTTATAATCAGGGCTGTGGAGTCGGTGCCCATAAAGCAGGAGTTGAAGTCGTTATAAAATGGACCGACTCAGACTCCCAAAATATATAATAAGTTGGTACAGTTAGTTCGATGCCAAGAGCAAGAGGAATTGGGTCCGGCCAGTGCTACTGCTCCCATATCTTCAGCCTCATCACATGAGGAGTGTAATTTTGAAAAGTATTTGGATGACATGGAGCAGGCAAAGTGTTACCACAGGGAAAAGAGTCTGCTTCCACAGCAAACAGATTGAGCAGATTTCAGCAGAATTTTTCACTTGTTCTCAGAGAAGATGAACTGTTCATCAGACGTGACTGTTCTTGAGGGGATTCCTTTACACCCTGAGATTGTGAGAGATGTTGTCCCTGTGGTCACCAGTTTGCCCCCAAATTAGTGTAGAGAGGCCGTTCTCTAGCCTGGAAATAATGAGATCAGATGTGAGGTCATGTATGCAGGATCTGATTGGGGTGATACTATTTCTCAGAACAAATTCACAGACTCCACAAATGTTATTCAGGACGGTTTTATCGAAAACTGTATTTCCCACTTCCCAAGAAGAGAGAAGCAGCAGCATCCAGCTCATGGATGGCGTCTCTGGGCCGAGAGACTTGCCAAACTGCATCATGTGAGGCCCTGACAGCGGGAAGAATATGGAATGAAGTCCGTCCAAAGCCAAGAGGTGACGTCCAGGGGAAACATCAGAGCCAACAAGTCATTCATCACAAGGTCGATCAGTTCTGACGCTAAGACACGGCAGTGGAGGTGGCTCGTAGGCTTCATAAGAGATCACAGACGTCCATGCAAGCACCGGGCGCATCACACAGGTCTGGAATGATGGCCCGAAAAAAGGGGGAGAAGCCGCGACTTCAATCTCCTCATAAGAAGCGTCGGCAAAGAGATTACAGAAAAAATGGAAGAAACGGGAGCGAAAAGATGAAAGTTAATAGACCGGGCTCTGATGGGGGGAATGGGAAGAACAAAGGGAGAAGGAGCGAGTGTTGAAAGTCAATAGACCGGACTCTGATGGGGGGGGAATGGGAAGAATCAAGGGAAGAGGGATGAACGGAGCGAGAGATGAAAGTCAATAGACCGGGCTCTGATGGGGGGAATGGGAAGAACCAAGGGAGAAGGGGCAAATGGAGCGAGAGATGAAAGTCAATAGACCAGGCTCTGATGGGGGGAATGGGAAGAACCAAGGGAGAAGGGGCGAACGGAGCAAGAGATGAAAGTCAATAGACCGGGCTCTGATGGGGGGAATGGGAAGAACCAAGGGAGAAGGGGAGAACGGAGCGAGAGATGAAAGTCAATAGACCGGGCTCTGATGGGGGGAATGGGAAGAACCAAGGGAGAAGGAGCGAGAGATGAAAGTCAATAGACCGGGCTCTGATGGGGGAATGGGAAGAAACAAAGGGAGAAGGGACGAACGGGGCGAGAGATGAAAGTCAATAGACCGGGCTCTGATGGGGGGAAGGGGAACAACCAAGGGAGCAGGGGTGAACGGAATTAGAGATGAAAGTCAATAGACCGGGCTCTGATGGGGGGAATGGGAAGAACCAAGGGAGAAGGAGGGAACAGAGCAAGAGATGAAAGTCAATAGACCAGGCTCTGATAGGGGGAATGGGATGGCAGGGATTGGGAAGAATCAAGGGAGACGGAGCGAACAGAGCGAGAGATGAAAGTCAATAGACCGGGCCCTGATGGGGGGGAATGGGAAGAACCAAGGGAGAAGAGGCGAACGGAGCGAGAGATGAAAGTCAATAGACCGGGCTCTGATGGGGGGAATGGGAAGAATAGAACGGAGCGAGAGATGAAAGTCAATAGACCGGGCTCTGATGGGGTGAATGGGAAGAACCAAGGGAGAAGGGGCGAACGGAGAGAGAGATGAAAGTCAATAGACCGGGCTCTGATGGGAGGAATGGGAAGAATCAAGGGAGAAGGGGTGAACAGGGCGAGAGATGAAAGTCAATAGACCGGGCTCTGATGGGGGAAATGGGAAGAACCAATTGAGAAGGGGTGAACAGGGCGAGAGATGAAAGTCAATAGACCGGGCTCTGATGGGGGGAGTGGGAAGAACCAAGGGGAGAAGGGTGCGAACAGGGAGAGATGAAAGTCAATAGACCGCGCTCTGATAGGAGGAATGGGATGGGGGGGAATGGGAAGAATCAAGGGAGACGGAGCGAACAGAGCGAGAGATGGAAGTCAATAGACCGGGCTCTGATGGGGGGGAATGGGAAGAACCAAGGGAGAAGGGGCGAACGGAATGAGAGATTAAAGTCAATGGACCAGGCCCTGATGGGGGGAATGGGAAGAACCAAGGGGGAAGGAGCGACCAGGGTGAGAGATGAAAGTCAATAGACCGAGCTCTGATGGGGGAATGGGAAGAACAAAGAGAGGAGGGACGAACGGAGCAAGAGATGAAAGTCAATAGACCGGGCTCTGATGGGGGGAATGGGAAGAATCAAGGGAGAAGGGGCGAACGGGAGCGAGAGTAAAGTCAATAGATCGGGCTCTGATGGGAGGAATGGGAAGAATCAAGGGAGAAGGGGCGAACGGAGCGAGAGATGAAAGTCAATAGACTGGGCTCTGATAGGGGAAATGGGAAGAACCAAGTGAGAAGGGGCGAACGGGGCGAGAGATGAAAGTCAATAGACCGTGCTCTGATGGGGGGAATGGGAAGAACCAAGGGAGAAGGATCAAGAGATGAAAGTCAATAGACCAGGCTCTGTTGGGGGGAATGAGAAGAACCAAGGGAGAAGGTGTGAACGGGGCAAGAGATAAAAGTCAATAGACCGGGCTCTGATGGGGGGAATGGGAAGAACCAAGGGAGAAGGGGTGAACGGGGCAAGAGATAAAAGTCAATAGACCGGGCTCTGATGGGGGGAATGGGAAGAACCAAGGGAGACGGAGTGAACGGCGCGAGCGATGAAAGTCACTAGACTGGGCTCTGATGGGGGGAATGGGGCGAACGGAGCGAGTGATGAAAGTCAATAGACCAGGCTCTGATGGGGGGAATGGGAAACCAAGGGAGAAGGGGCGAACGGGGCAAGAGATGAAAGTCAATAGACCAGGCTCTGATGGGGGGGAATGGGAAGAACCGAGGGAGAAGGGGTGAACGGGGCGAAGAGATGAAAGTAATGACCGGGCTCTGATGGGGGGAATGGGAAAGAAGAAGGGAGAAGGGGGGCCCATCGGAGCGATGAGTTAAAAGTAAATAGACCAGGCTCTGATGGGGGGATGGGAAGAACCAAGGGAGAAAGGGTGAACGGGGCGAGAGATAAAAGTCAATAGACCAGGCTCTGATGGGGGGAATGGGAAGAATAAAGGGGAGAAGGAGCGAGAGATGGAAGTCCATTAGACCGGGCTCTGATGGGGAGAATGGGAAGAACCAAGGGAGAAGGGGCGAACAGGGCAAGAGGTGGAGGAACTGTCGGGTTCGGTGGAGGAAGCCTGAGGATATGGGGAGGGGTCACAGCCAAAAATGGTGGAGACTTGACCAGGATGGATGGTGACCTCAATGCTGAGCTCTATGTGAGTTTCCTACAAGATGAGTTACTTCATCCACTCGAGGACTATGGGGATGAAGAGGACGACATAGTGTCAAGCAGGACAACGACCTGAAGCAGACGTCAAGGTTGGCGAAGGAAGGGGTCAGTGACAATAAAGTAGAGTTGCTGTATTGGCCTCCACAGTCCCCAGACCTCAACAAAATCCAATACTTGGGAGGAGAGGTGAAGACAAAGTTGGATTCACACCCAGGTCCAGTCTGCACCAACATTGAGAGGGTGGAGAAGAGACCGGGGAGCAGATTTCGGGGGTGACCTGCTTGAATCTGAGCCAGAGCCCAGAAGGATTCAGGCAGAGCTAAAAGCCAAAGGGAGATTTACCTAATACTAACAAAATAATGCAAATGAACATTTTGATTTTTAGGAGCAAAACAGTAACAATGCAGTTACAGGAAAGAATCTGCAGAACTAAGCAGATGCTAAATACTTGCACAATATCGGTAAGAGGATTGTTTATAAAATGAGGGGAGTCTCATGTACAAAGCTGTAGTGGATGGTGAGATATGGAGCCTGAGAGTCACGAGGGCAGAACATTGTTACCCTTTTGCTTGTCAGTGTCTGTTCTACCTAAATAGCTTGATTATTGAATCATAAGGTGATAAAAAGCCTGATGTTACCATTTTACTACAGGAAAGTTATCACTTAAACATGCGCCATGTATGAGGGAGTTAAGAGTCGGAGTCAGGAGTCGGAGCTTTGGCTTACTGATTCCACAGCCCTGGTTACTATGAACAATAAATACACATCAGATAAAAGTCATTTTCTGATAAAACATTTCCTTTCACATGGGTGTCAGGGTTCACCTTGGTTCACATTCACTGTGCAATCAAGGAATTTTACTGCACACATTGATTAACACTTCATGAACCAGCAAAGGTGCCAAAGGGAAAAAAACGTTTTTACCCCCAAAATGATAGGTCTCAAGTGTGGGCAATACATTAAGCAAATAGCAGGTTAGAACAAAAAATTCCTATTCATGTCTATTAATATAAACTAAAAAGTTTACAGAAATGAAACCCTAATTCGGGTTATAAGGTCTGAAAGCAACTTGTGCCTGAGAGTCTGATGTTTAACTACAAACTCTGCTCTGCTATTCCTGGGTTGATTAAAGCTGCAACACCTGACTGCTTCTGTTCTGTGCTTCCAATTTGTGTCCACTGTCATCAGCCATAGCAATAGCAACTCATACTCCTCTGTTCTGTGTAGTTTTGTCTATATCCTCCTGGCAACCAGAACCTTGATACTAAAGGTATAAATGCTCAGGACGGGAGCCATAACCATGAGCCTGAGGCATCTGCGATCTCATCAGCCTATGGTTATTGGTGGTACTTATGTCCTCTTGATCGTTGCAATGCACAATTTCTACAGGAGGCTACAGTAATGTCATGGGCAAAGGGTTAAAGCAAGCTTGCGTATGTTCCCTTATCAGTCTATACACAGAAGAAGTCATCAGAGAAGCAGAACTGTGTAATAAAAGGTGCGAGAATAGGAGGAAGGATCAACCTTCGTAGTGTGGATGACACAACATTGCTTGACGAAAGTAATGAGGATTTAGGATACCTGCTTAGGAGATAAGAGAACATAGGCAGAAATTTTGATTGTACCTCAACATGAAGAAGACAAAGATCTTTACAACCAGCAAAATGTCAAACTTCACGCGTAGAGGAGAAAAAAATAGATCTGGTAGAGGCTTCATTTTACTTGGATCAAGAATTAACACCAAGAAGCCAAGAGCTCCAACCACGAAATGCTCTTGGAAGAACGGCCATGAAGGATTCAGACAGGATATTCTAATGCAGAGATCTGTCCTTAACTACAAGAACCCAGCTTGTACAAATTATGGTATTTTCAATAATCTCAGGTGGTTGGACAGTAAGGAAACGAGCCGGGAGGAAAATGGATTCCTTTGAATTCTGGAGAAGAGTCCTACATGTGCCACGGACGGCTAAGAGAACAAAGAAATCTTGGCTGGGAGAGATTCAACCTGAAATTTCATTGGGGGTCCAGATGACAAGACTACAACTCATAATTTGGACACATTATGGGCAGGGATAGAAGAAGAGATTATGCTCGGCAAAGTGGAAGGTCAGTGAAAAAGAGGAAGATCAGCGATGAGTTGGATCAACACAATAGAAAAATAGAGGCCAAACGCTTTGTAGTTACCGGCTGACCGAAAACCAGTCACAATTCAGAACAACTATCCACAGAGTCACTAGGAGTCGAAATCAATGGCGACTATGTCCTCTTCTGTCAGCCATGGACTTTAGCACAAGTCAACATTTCTACCTCAGGTCTTGGTGTATCCTGTGGCTCACTATGGGTCTTGCTCTCGGTTGTGACTCTTTACGAATGTTTTTGTAGACCCTTCTCACAATTTGGTGGATTTCGTTGAACTAATTTCTTCCTACCTCAGGTCTTGGTGTATCCTGTGGCTCACTATGGGTCTTGCTCATGGTGTCTTTTGGGTTTTTGTTGAACTTCAGAATTTGGTGGATTCTTTTCATTTCTACCTCAGGTCTTGGTGTATCCTGTGGCTCACAATGGGTCTTGCTCACGGTGGCTCTTGAGTTTTCGTTGAACTTCAGAATTTGGTGGATTCTTGACATTTCTAGTACAGGTCTTGGTGTATCCTGTGGTTTATTATGGGTCTTGCTCATGATGGTTCTTGAGTTTTAATGTTGAACTTCAAAACTTGGTGGATCCTTGACCAAATTTAAGAATAGCTTTTGCATGTAACATCATTGACCAGACTGAAGCTTCGTTTCAGATTATGAGAGGAACCAACTCAATGGAGATGTCATTTCTGCTAAGAAGAGCTCTCTGGTTAGGAGGATGACGGATCAGCAATTCGGTGGATAGAGACAATCACAAGGATAATAAATGGCCACCAAGAAGCCTGAAGAACGATACAGAAGACAGAGCATCCTGGAGGAACACCAGTCACATAGTTACCAGGGGTATAAGCAGGTTTGCCGGCTGTCTTCTTAGCCTCTCTATGATCAGGGCCTCTCAGAATAAGCTTTCATTTCCTCCATGCTTTTCATCACATGTCTTACTCATGAGGCTTAGCTTTGAAATTTCGACTCAAATACAAGTAAAGCAAATAACTCCCCGAGTTTCTTATTCATGTGCTCAGCTATGTTCATCTTGGCCTAAACCTCACTGATCCCAATCAGTCAAATGTGAACATACAGCTTAATGACTGTATTGGTTTTGGAAGCGATTCAGCCCAGATTAGCTAATATAGCATCACTTGTTTGAGTATAACCTTCTATGTTAAGAAGAAAAAATCCTCCTTCATGGATGTAATACAGATGTCAGCATTTAAAAAGGTTGTGCGGGATTAGAAAAACAGGACTGCTTTCCTCAGGAACCAGATTTTATCTACTCTGAGTGCACAAAGGCATCTGATAGAAGGAAGTGACACCACCACAGGTCGGACTGATGGTAGTGTGAGAACAGAGTGTGTTATCTCTAACAAACAAAGGAGACTTGTTTACGTTAGAGCAGAGAGCTTCAAAACTCATAGTTAAGATCTCCTGCTCTGTCAGTGCAATTAAACGAGCTGTGAGTGCAGAGCTGATATGCTAATAACTGCTATAGAACCACCCACAGCCTGACCGGGAGAGACAGGAAGCATAAATCTAAAACTGCTCTAAAAACAGTGTGGTGAGACAACCCCTTTAAGGTCTAAAATGGATGAGATATGAAATTTCTCTGAATAATATGCATCGTTTAAGGACCGAAAGGGGATCCATGAAGAGGACCGCTGAATTACTGAGAAGGTTGGGCCAAGAAATCATGCTAATCAGTATTTGAGGCGAGTCCTGTCTTTCCCTTGAGCTCCCATGACTATCTATCAGCACGGAGATTTCATATATCTCACCCTGTGACTCAGTTAAAGGGGTGTTACCATGAAGTAAAATGCATGTAGGAAGCTTGCAAATTAAATGGTAAACATTTTCACCATTCATCATTATTAAAAAATTCTGCACCATTTTTGTTTTAGCTGCTCCGTTAGTGATCCAGAGTGTACAGCTTGTTTCTAGGGGGTCCGACCAGTGATGAGAGCTTCTCACTTCTGGCTGCCCATGCTCAGACCTCACCTCTTCTCTCCAGCAGCTACTGTCAGTCTCTTTCCAGTTTAGTAATCACACACACTCACTGCTGAGCGAGTGTTCAACCCCAGGTGTTCTTATTCTACTCCCGTCCTCTGAACTCCTCAGTAATCACACACACTCACTGCTGAGCGAGTGTTCAACCCCAGGTTGCTGTGATTCTACTCCTGTGTTTTGTACTCCTTAGTAATTAGTCAAAACGGTGCAAATAAATAAAAAGAAACCTCAGTCATGTCCACTGAGAAAAAAGAAATCCACGTTTGGTTCCTGCAAGGATTTGAACCAAAGCCCCCTATGCTAAAAGGCAGAAGTGCTAACCACTCAACTACATTGAAGCTACTCCCAGCTATTTTCATTAACAGACCTTTGTTTGACTAGAGTGAGCACATGGTGATGTCAAGTCTGCTGGGTCACATGATATGCAGTTTAAACAAATCAGGCTCCTTTTTGCAGACACTGAATGAAATGCCTTCATGGTAAAACCGCTTTAACAAAGATTCTTCCTATTTCAAAGAAGTTTTGGGAATGAGCAACCGCTTCATGTCAGCCCTTCTACTTTTCAGTCCACCATTAATAATTCAGGAGGTCTCTCAGTACGTGGCCAACGGTTGAGCACTGATAAATCATTGTAAGGTACTCAAGAGTGCTGAGATGATTGGTGTTTGTAAAGGGGAAAAGCGCAGTGTACGTGTTTTTATTTTATTTTCGTGTTTGTATTTTACTTTTTTTCAAATTTTTTTCACTTTTCCCCATAAGTTATTTGTATCAATGATCATCTGATCACTCATTCAACAGGAGATCAGTCTACAGCATTTCTGCAGTGTACCGGTCTCTGCAGTGACTGTCAATCACCATGCCCACAATGCATTGCTGCTGTATATTTTCTCCATGGTGACTGTCAATCACCATGCCCACAATGCATTGCTGGCAAGGTGACGTCATCAGACAGCCTGGATGCTTTAGTAAAGCATCCAGGCTGTCACAGAGGAGACCGGCACCGGCCCTGAGTGCCGCTTGCTGCGCCGATTTCAGGAAGGAGGAGCTTACTCGTCCTGTCTGTACCTTCACTATCGTGACCAAGATAGATCGCGATAGCTAAAGCTTAAAGGGGATTTGCCAGGACACAAGTTCCTTACCTCCTTATTAGCACAGGGAGAATGTCAACAAATAACGCTGAGTCATGAAAGCTGCAGGGCTGAGAGGGAGGGGGTGAGGAAGAAGGGAGTGTCTCAAAACTTAACTAAAATAATGACATTGCAACAGTACAGACACAGGCTCATAGACTGCACTTTCTCCACAGCCCCTTGAAGCTCATTCATTTTCCCTGTCATCAGATAAGAAGTGTTTCACGCAAACGCGGCCTGTCAGCTCCTAGGTCGTGTCTAGTCCAAGCTTTCAGGTAACTAAGGGGAATTGAGAAATGCTGTAGCTCTCAGAGTCTTCACTTTTTGTAATCACATATATTTAGAAAAGTGATTAAATACCCATTTTGGAGGATCCCACGTCAACATTACATCAGGGCAAAACCCCTTTAATCACCTGCAGCCAGAACTCACCCCGGCTGCGGGTGATGCAGCGCGATGCCAGCAGTAATATATCGCTGGTCCCATGTAGAAATCTTGCGAGCTCCGCCTGTGAGCTCACATGATCTCCATGATTTATCCATACGTTCAATTTGCAGGAACCCCTTCCCGACCAGGACATATAGGTACGTCAAATATCGGTAAGGGGTTAACGCACACCAGAAGCACACTGCTCCTGTGTGTAACATCATGGGAAAGTGTAAATAAATCAACCGGGATATCAGGAAGACAATTGTGGAATTGCACAAGTCTGGTTCATCCTTGGGGGCAATTTCCCAGATTCCTGAAGGTGCCTCGTTCATCTGTACAAACAATTATACACAAGTACAAACAAGATGGGAATGTCCGGCCATCAGACCGCTCAGGAAGGACACAGGTCCTGTGTCTGTGAGATGAAGGTGCTTTGGTCTCACATGTGCAGATCAAGGTTTCTTCTGATTTCATGTCAGATAGTGAGAAAAACATGCAGATGTGTCTTTTTATAAAATGTATGGAAACTTCTGGCCTCAACTGTAGTGGTGCGATTGCTGCGGCGCCCACCACTGGTTCCTGCACTTATGTTCTGGGTACAAACTAGTTCCGACCACCTCTTTGTTCAAGGCAGTAAGGTTTCGGCGCTCGACCAGCCAAGACTTTTGGGGGGCCGTTCCTGAGACAGGGGTGGGACATTGATGCCATTAATGTGTACTCAGGGAAAAAGAATGTTTAATGTTTGTCCTTTTATCTTTCCCTCGTACTGCACACGGTAGCAGAGCTGCTCCCTTGGGAGACAAAAGAGTGAAATTTGCTGTTTCCCCAAGTGGGTGTACCATCTCCTCTATGTGGGGTTCTGAAATAACACAATTTTCACTCATCCAATGTTAAGGGGCCCAACATGTCTTTCTATAAAGCACTACTATTCTAATAATGGTAGTGTGGGGGTGACCGGCCCTTGGGGGCCACAAGCAGTTGCCAGGAACCCCCTAGGACAGTATAGGTACAAGACAAAAGCTTTTCCATTGCTTTTTTAGGTAATGATGTAAACTAACGTATGTTTCAGAAACAGACGCTCCGTCTTCATCCACAGATTCCTGTGGGAAGACTGAAATTGAGTTACTTATTGAATTCTCCAACATCCATCAATAAATACCTGCAGTATCTATACCGGGCCGTCATAGATGCTTCCAGTAAAGAAAACTAAAAATAGGCGTCTTGGAAGCTGACTTCATATGGGTTCTCCACTGCAGCTAAATCCAGACTTACATCCCAAGGGAAGTGGTGAATTCTACAATATCCCGGAAGGGAGCTGCTCTACGTCCATGAGATAGAGCCCACCGACTCATCCCTCAACAAGAACCTAATGGTTCTGGTTGGCCCGATCTGATCAATACACCTGTGGGTATGCCCCCCTGTGAGACATAACCCTGATCCCCCATCAAGAACTTGATGATTTACTTCAAGAGCAAGATGGACTTTCCACTAGAGCCATGCTAAGAAAGTCATTGACCAACAGAGGTCTAAGAAACAACAACCCAATCCCTGGACGCCAAATACACCCTGGTGGGACCTATTATGAGACCTTCTATCTCTGCGAGACTCAAAGATCCCAACCCGATGACCAAACATACTCCCACTAGAGCCATCCTAAGAAGGTCATTGACCAACAGATGTCTAAGAAACATCAACCCGATCCCTGGATGCCACAGACATCCGGTGGAATAGCTTCTAATTCAGTGACCATCCTCCGTCTCTGTGAGACTCTAACTGATCCCAACAATAAAGATCATCCTTCTATTCTCTGTGAGGACTAATAACCCTAATCCCCCTACTAGAGCCATCCTAAGAAGGTCATTGACCAACAGATGTCTAGAAACCTCAACCTGATCCCTGGATGGCAAATACACCCTGGTGGGAACTTATATAGTGAGGACCATCCTTCTATTCTCTGCGAGGACTCATAACCCTGATCTCCCAATAAAACCCGATGATTTCCTTCAAGAGCAAGATGAACTCTCCACTAGAGCCATCCTAAGAAGGTCATTGACCAACAGATGTCTAAGAAACATCAACCCGATCCCTGGATGCCACAGACATCCTGGTGGGATCAGTGAGCTTCTAATTCAGTGACCACCATCCTCACGTTCTCTGTGAGAACTCATAACCCTGATCCCCCAACAAGAACCTGATGATTTCCTTCAAGACCAAGATGAACTCTCCACTAGAGCCATCCTAAGAAGGTCAGTGACCAACAGAGGTCTTTGAAACATCAACCTGATCCCTGGACGCCACATCCTGGTGGGATCAGTGAGCGTCTAATACAGTGACCACCATTCTCTCGTTCTCTGTGAGGACTCATAACCCTGATCCCCCAACAAAACCCTATGATTTACTTCAAGAGCAAGATGGACGCTGCAGTGGAGCCATCCTAAGAAGGTCATTGACCAACAAATGTCTAAGAAACATCAACCCGATCCCTGGATGCCACATACACCCTGGATGAAGATCATCCTTCTATTCTCTGTGAGGACTAATAACCCTAATTCCCCTGCAAGAACCTGATGATTTCCTTCAAGAGCAAGATGGACTCTCCACTAGAGCCATCCTAAGAAGGTCAGTGACCAACAGGTGTCTAAGAAACATCAACCCGATCCCTGGATGCCACAGACACCCTTGTGGGATCACATACAATGAAGATCATCCTTCTATTCTCAGTGAGGACTAATAACCCTAAACCCCCTACTAGAGCCATCCTAAGAAGGTCATTGACCAGCAGATGTCTAAGAAACAACATCAACCCGATCCCTGGATACCAGAGACACCCTGGTGGGATCTCATACAGTGAGGACCATTCTTCCATTCTCTGTGAGGACAAATAACCCCTCCTCCCCCTCCACCCATAGATTGCACTAAAAGCTTCCGATTACGAGAACGCAAAAACGCATAGAAGTATATGAACTATATACAAATTCTACTCAAAAGTGTTCCCAATTTAGGCAAATGCTCCCTATGGCCGGGCCACACAAAATGGTCAGTGACCAAGACGAGCAATGGACAGCGCTGCGGTAATCGGAGAGTATAAGAAGCGTTATAATAAAACCGCCATGTGATCCCTACTGTTATCTGCAGCCATAGAGGAGCCTGCAGGAAGGAACGAGCTGTTATCACGTCCATTCCCTTCCCGGATATTTTAGGGAATTTACACAATTCAGAATATCTGTCATCAGGATGAGCAATCACAGCGGAAAACCGCCAAGCAAGATACAAAGATAAGAATGGTTATATACTAGTGTTATACACACTGTATATAGTGATGTGGAGCAGGCTGCTATAACCTAGGTCTGGCTAGTGTAGGGTATATAGTGTATACAGTGATGTGGAGCAGGCTGCTATAACCTGGGTCTGGCTAGTGTTAGGGTATTAGTGGTAACAGTGATGTGGAGCAGGCTGCTATAACCTAGGTCTGGCTAGTGTAGGGTATATAGTGTATACAGTGATGTGGAGCAGGCTGCTATAACCTAGGTCTGGCTAGTGTAGGGTATATAGTGTATACAGTGATGTGGAGCAGGCTGCTATAACTTGTGTCAAGCTAGTGTAGGGTATATAGCGTATACAGTGATGCAGAGCAGGCTGCTATAACCTTGGTCCCACCTGTATATAGGTCTTGCTAGTGTCGGGTATATAGTGTATACAGTGATGTGGAGCAGGCTGCTATAACCTAGGTCTGGCTAGTGTAGGGTATATAGTGTATACAGTGATGTGGAGCAGGCTGCTATAACCTAGGTCTGGCTAGTGTAGGGTATATAGTGTATACAGTGATGTGGAGCAGACTGCTATAACTTGTGTCTAGCTAGTGTAGGGTATATAGCGTATACAGTGATGCAGAGCAGGCTGCTATAACCTTGGTCCCGCCTGTATATAGGTCTGGCTAGTGTAGGGTATATAGTGTATACAGTGATGTGGAGCAGGCTGCTATAACCTAGGTCTGGCTAGTGTAGGGTATATAGTATATACAGTGATGTGGAGCAGGCTGCTATAACCTGGGTCTAGCTAGTGTAGGGTATATAGTATATACAGTGATGCAGAGCAGGCTGCTATAACCTGGGTCTCGCCTGTATATAGGTCTGGCTAGTGTAGGGTATATAGTGTATACAGTGATGTGGAGCAGGCTGCTATAACCTGGGTCTGGCTAGTGTAGGGTATATAGTGTATACAGTGATGTGGAGCAGGCTGCTATAACCTGGTCTAGCTAGTGTAGGGTATATAGTGTATACAGTGATGCGGAGCAGGCTGCTATAACCTGTGTCTAGCTAGTGTAGGGTATATAGTATATACAGTGATGCAGAGCAGGCTGCTATAACCTGGGTCTAGCTAGTGTAGGGTATATAGTGTATACAGTGATGTAACCTCGGCTTCTTCTCGCACTGTTAGGAGGACCTATCTAGATGTAGCAGTGATACAGTTGTCTGTAGCTTCGTCATTGCTCTTGTGTCTTCCAGCCGCTCTCGTGCCCACCAGTCCTTCGTGTCGCCGTCACCAGTCCGCAGCTGTGTTATAAGAAGTAAGCGTCTTCTAAACAGAGATGAAGTAAGTTTATCAATGACACCATCTGGTGTATACAGCGTCCGGGGCGTACCCGAACCATCTGCTCTCCCCAAATGATGTAACCTCACGTTAACCTGACTTGTTATATATTTAGCGAGGGGGGGGGGAGAGATGTGAGAATATTTTAGCCGCCTTCCCTGGCTGGAGCTGGGTGTGGAGAGACGGGCACATCACGGAGGGAGGAGCACCATCAAATTTACTGAAGGAGGAGGAAGATGAGGAGGGCGGCTGTAAGAACCAGGAAATACAGAAATTCCACCCTCCGCCTATAACAATCCATGCAACAAAAAAAAAGCAGAAGTCCAGAGCCCTCCCTCCGCCTGGAGGTCCTCCGCTCACATCACACACAGGCACCCACCCTGCCAGCAGCACCTTTCCCCAGGGTGGGGGGTGAAGCCGACACCGGCAGGCTGCTCATCTCTATGTAGATCGCTCCTAGGAAATCCTGGAACATGGACGAATTCTGTGGCACCGACGGCAAATTGGGCTCCAAGTTTTGGGTAAGAATTTTGACTTTTTCAATGTGGGTTTTTAGATTATTTTTGTATTTTTATTTTACGAGTTATTACAAAAAAAAAAGTCAAAACGTACAAAATTGTCTTTTTTTCAAGGTATTTATATTTAGTTTATTAGATGTCACAATTGTTTTAGCTATTGGATCAGGATTTTATTGTGTGTTAGAGTGATGTAAGCGACGCGTGCCGGTCTCAGGACCGAGAAAATGAAGGCAATAAGAAAGAAAAATACACAGAACTGTTCACACACAGATAGAGATGCATATATATATTACAGATACATACATGTGCATAGTCATAGATGTACCTCCATAAAAACATACATACAGTATCTCACAAAATTGAGGACACCACTAAGTGACAATGGACAAATTGCTATATTTACTATTTTGCCATAGGCAAACTTAAACTCTATCAGTTCTCAATCTATAAAGCACTAAAACTTAACTTTTATTATGTATAACACTTAACCTCTATACACACTATTTAAAAACCTGATTTCTAACCTCTCAATTTGTCCCTTTCTAATTGTGGAGGAATAACTCCTTTTCTATTATCAAGTCTGGTGGAACACCACCTATTAGCAGGGAAACCCTATATACACAGTGATTTACTAACTCCAATAAGGGATCCAAAACATCTTACTTGGGCAGTCATCCCTAATCTGATGGACATAAAACATATAAGGTTTCCTTGTGAGACCCTCTGCAGAGGGTAACACAGTAGAAAGAGGTAGGAAATCACAAATTAAAATGTCATGCCTGACCTCCCCAACATGTTTCACCAGCTAACTGGCTTCATCAGGGGATAGAGGTCCGGTGGACAAATTGTGCCCAAAGGGTCAGTATTTCATATGACCCCCCCATTACTTTCCAGAGCTGCCTTAACTCTCTTGGGCATGGAGGTCACTAGAGCTTCCCAGGTTGCAGCCACTGGAATCCTTTTCCCTCCTCCATGACGAGATCACGGAGCTGCTGGATTGTAGAGAGCTTGCGCTCCTCCACTTTCTGTTTGAGGAGTCCTCACAGATGCTCCATAGGGTTTAGGTCTGGAGATGCTTGGGCAGTCCAGCACCTTTACCCTCAATCTCTTTGGCAAGGCAGTGGGGGTCTTGGAGGTGTTTGGGTTGTTATTGTGTTGGATACTGCCCTGCAGCCCAGAAGGGTGGGGGTCATGCTCTGCTTCAGGATGTCACAGGACATGTTGGCATTCATGGTTCCCTCAATGAACTGTAGCTCCCCACAGCTGGCAGCACTCATGCAGCCCCAAACCATGACACTTTCACCACCATGCCTGACTGTAGGCAGACACACTTGTCTTTGTACTCCTCACCTGGTTGCCGACACACACGCTTGACACCATTTGAACCAAATAAGTTTCTCTTGGTCTCATCAGACACAGGACATGGTTGCAGTAATCCATGTCCATACAACGTATATTTCCAAAGCAAGGAAAGAAAACAGCAGAGACTCACCATTAGTTGATTTATTACTGCACCTCTTCACTCCATCTGAACTCCAAGCAGCTAGCACTCATCCACGCCCGGTCCACTGGCTCCCGGCAAAGAGCCAATCACCAAAATATACAAGGATTTGAAAATAGACCAGCGGGCTCTGCTAAAAGCCCGAAACGCGTTGGTAAATTTTTAAGTGTACCCTCTGCATATGTGCATTTAATAAACGCAGCAACATTTTTGCACCAATACGCAGGTCTATTTTCAAATCCTTGTATATCCATGTCCATAGTCTGCTTGTCTTTAGCAAACTGTTTCTTGTGCATCATCTTTAGAAGAGACTTCCTTCTGGGACGACAGCCATACAGACCGATGCAGTGTGTGGCGTATTGTCTGAGCACTGACAGGCTGACCGCTCACCCCAGTAACCTCTGCATCAATGCTGGCAGCACTCATCTCTGGATATGCCACTAAGCACGTGCACTCCGCTTCTTTGGAGGACCATTGTGAGGCCTGTCCTGAGAGAAAACTGTCTTGTTACACCGCTGTATGGTCGTGGCCCCCGCGCTGCAGCTCAGTGTCAGGGTGCTGGCATCTTCTTAGATCCTAGGCCATCTTTCTGTAGAGCAAGTCTTATTTTCAGATCCTCAGGCAGTTCTTTGCCATGAGGTGCCATGTTGCACTTCCAGTGACCAGTATGAGAGAGTGTGACAGTGATAACACCAAATTTAACACCTCTGCTCCCCATTTTAAGCTGACACCTTGTAACACTAACAAAGTCACATGACACCACAGAGGAAAAATGGCAAATTGGGCACAATTTGTCTATTTTCACTTAGGGGTGTACTCACTTACTTTTGTCCCCAGCAGGTTAGACATTGACGTCTGTGTTGAATTATTTTGAGGGCACCAAATTTCCGCTGTGATACAAGCCGTGCACTGACTACTTTATATCAGAGCTGTCTTAACAGAATTATGGGCCCCTGGGCATAGCAGTGCAGTGGGCCCTGCCCAAATACATGACATCACACTAGGCCATGCCTCGAGCCCCCCTCGAAACACACTCATATATGCCACTTATGTCTGGACACCGCCAGTCTGCAGCATACAAGACCATTTGGCAGGGCAGGAAGCCTTTGTCCCCCTTCTCCACCATGATTTGTAACTGTTTGCATGTCCTACAAATACACAGTTAAATAAGCATCCCAAACCAGGGATCCAGGGTATGTTTCTTGTATTCCTGGTACATACATACACCACCTGGGGCCCCTATACTTGTGGGGCCCCCGGGCAACTGCCTAGTGTGCCCAATGGAAAAGATGGCCCTGCTTTATATCGTATCCAAGTGTCAGGTCCTCAGTGTTGTCCCAGGAAAAGATGTGAGGGGCGTCCTGACTATAGTTAGATATTGGAGCATGCATACAGCTATACACACGTGTGACCCTCTAGCACACTCGGCCGAGCTGTCGCCAGGTAGTGAGGTGTAGGTGTGGGGTGCGGGATGAATCACTGT
Organism: Phyllomedusa bahiana; assembly: GCA_025379985.1. NCBI lineage: Eukaryota > Metazoa > Chordata > Amphibia > Anura > Hylidae > Phyllomedusa > Phyllomedusa bahiana. The sequence continues at coordinate 31,238 of JAODAL010036815.1, forward strand.
GGTTGGTGGAGCAGCAGTGTTGAGCGGCCTCGTGGTTTATGTTGTGGGTTTTACTACACGCGAAGCTGGATGGAAACTGCGGTGACTGATCCACGAGGACGCACCGACCTTCTATAGGGAAGCTACAATAAGTCATAGAGGTGAATGTCATCCGCTACATCTGATAGCTATTCTCCACACTGCTATTATATACATGCTCGTGTGTGTCCGTATACATACATTGCTGTTATATACACTGCTCGTGTGGTTCGTTTTACATACCCGCTGTTATATACATGCTCGTGTGTGTCGTATACATACACTGCGGTTATATACATGCTCTGTGTGTCCAATACATACACCGCTGGTATATACATGCTCGTGTGTGTCCGTATACATACACCGCTGTTATATACATGCTCGTGTGTGTCTGTATACATACACCGCTGTTATATACATGCTCGTGTGTGTCCGTATACATACACCGCTGTTATATACATGCTCGTGTGTGTCCGTATACATACACCGCTGTTATATACATGCTCATGTGTGTCTGTATACATAAACCGCTGTTATATAACATGCCGTGTTTGTGTCCGTATACATACAAAACCCCTGTTATATACACTACTCGTGTGTGTCCATATACATACACTGCTGTAATATACATGCTCGTGTGTGTCCGTATACATACACGCTGGGTTTTAACATGCTCGTGTGTGTCCGTTTTCATACACCAGCTTGTTTATATACATGCCGTGTGTTTTCCGTATTCATACACTGCTGTTATATACATGCTCGTGTGTGTCCGTTACATACACTGCTGTTATATACATGCTCGTGTGTGCCGTATTCATACACCGCTGCTATATACATGCTCGTGTGTGTCTGTATCCATACACCGCTGTTACATACAGGCTCGTTTGTGTCCGTATACATACACCGCTGTTATATACATGCTCGTGTGTGTCTGTATTCATACACCGCTGTTATATACACCACTCATGTGTGTCCGCATACATACATTGCTGTTATATACACTACTCGTGTGTGTCCATATACATACACCGCTGTTATATACATGCTCGTGTGTGTCCGTATAAAATACACCGCGTTAAAAATACATGCTCGTGTGTTTTCCATATACATACAATCTGTTATATACACTACTCGTGTGTCCTATACATACCCCGCGTTATATACAGCTTGTGTGTGTCCGTAATACATACCCGCTGTTATATAAAATGCTCGTGTGTGTCCGTATACATACACCGCTTGTTATATACATGCACGGTTGTGTCCGGTATACATACCCCCGCTGTTATATACATGCTCGTGTGTGTCCGTATACATACCCCCTGTTATATACAGCTTGTGTGTGTCCGTATACATACACCGCTGTTATATACAACTCGTGTGTGTCCTTATACATACACCGCTGTTATAAAACAAGCACGTGTGTTTTCCGTATACATACACTGCTGTTATAACATGCGCGTGTGTGTCCATATACATACCCCGCTGTTATATACATGCTCGTGTGTGTCCGATACATACACCGCTGTTATATACATGCTCGTGTGTGCCCTATACATACACCGCTGTTCTATACACTCTCGTTTTGGGGTCCCCGTATACATACACCGCGTATTAAAATACATGCTCGTGTGTGTCCGTATACATACACCCGCTTTATTATACATGCTCGTGTGTGTCCGTATACATACACCGCTGTTATATACATGGGGCCCTGTGTGTCCGTATACATACACCGCTGTTATATACACCGCTCGTGTGTGTCCGTATACATACACCGCTGTTCTATACTTGCTTGTGTGTGTCCGTATACATACACCGCTGTTATATATATGCTCGTGTGTGTCCGTATACATACACCACTGTTATATACATGCTCGTGTGTGTCTGTATACATAAACCGCTGTTATATACATGCTCGTGTGTGTCCTTATACATACAAGCTGTATGTACATGCCGTGTGTGTCCGTAAACATACCCCCACTGTTATATACACCGTCGTGTGTGTCCGATATACATAAAACCGCTGTTTTATACACGCTCGTGTGTGTCCGTTATACATACACCGCTGTATATAACAGCTCGTGTGTGTCCGTAACATACACCGCTGTTATATACATGCTCATGGGGTGTCCTGTATAAAATAAACCCTGTTTATACATGCTCCGTGTGTTTTCCCCTATACATACATTGCTGGGTTATATATAATGCTCGTGTGTGTCCGTATACATACCCACTGTTATATACATGCTCGTGTGTGTCCGTATACATACAATGCGTTATGTACATGCCGTGTGTGTCCGTATACATACACCACTGTTAATAAAACCCCCTCGTGTGTGTCCGTATACATACCCCGCTGTTTTATACACGCTCGTGTGTGTCCGTAACATACACCCGCTGTATATACATGCTCGTGTGTGCCGTAAAACATACAAAACCCCTGTTAAACAGCTCATGTGTGTCTGTATACATAAACCGCTGTTATATACATGCTCGTGTGTGTTCGTATACATAAATTGCTGTTATATATAAAGCTCGTGTGTGTCCGTATTTCATACACCCTGTTTTATACAAGCTCGTGTGTGTCTGTATACATAACCGGGTGTTATATACTTTCTCGTGTGTGGGCCGTATACATACAATGCTGTTATGTACATGCTCGTGTGTGTCCGTATACATACACCGCTGTTATATACACCGCTCGTGTGTGTCCGTATACATACACCGCTGTTCTATACATGCTTGTGTGTGTCCTATACATACACCGCTGTTATATACATGCTCGTGTGTGTTCGTATACATACACCGCTGTTATATACATGCTCGTGTGTGGTCCATAAACACACCCGTTCTTTACATGCTGTGGTGTCCCTAAAATACACCCTTTATATAAATGCTCGTGTGTGTTCTATACATACCCCTGTTATATACAACTCGGTGTGCCGTTCATAAAACCCGCTGTTATAAAATGCTCGTGTGTGTCCTATACATCACCCCTTTAAAAAAAATACTGCTCGGGGGTGCCTATCATACCTGCTTTTTATATACATGCTCGTGTGTGTCCCTATACATACAAAACGTTTATCATGCTCTTTGGTCGATACATAAACCCTGTTATATACTGCTTGTGGTGTCCCCTATACAACAATGCTGTTTTATACACTCGGGGGTGCCTATACATACACCCAGTTATAACATGTCGTGTGGTCCGTATACATACAGCTTTATTACAGCTCGTGTGTGTCTGTAACATAAAAGTGTTATTACATGCTCGTGTGTTCGTCCCTTTATTGGGGCCCAAGCTGGTTTTTTTTCCCTCACTCCTCAGCTTTTATTATGGGGCGCCCCCAAAACGTACATTGATCTGTTCCATTTTTGTTGTGATCTGTAACCACATTGTTCGGGGTCCCTTTTCCCCGGGGCACACCCCTTCCTGATCACCAGGTTGTGGGGAGCTCTATCTGCTGGATAGGTGACGGCCATGATCCCTACATCTGATCCCCACATCTGTTTTCTATCCCGTCACACGGCTGGGATCTGTGGCAGTAACACCGTGCGGCTCGCTCCGTGCTTCAGGCTCACATCTTCCCCCCACAGCAGATCCCTCGTCCTGATCACAAGGCCTGACAGATGCAAGTAAAATTCTCATCGGCTTCGGATCACACCCGCAGGGTGCAGGCGAGGACAGCTCTGCTCCGCAGATGTGATGTAAGGTGCTGCCCGGAGACCAGAAGCAAAAAAATATTGGCGCCTACTACGGCTCGGGTCACCTCACGACCCACTGAAAGGGCCCGTTTCCCCAAACCCTACCGTAACACAAATCCCCACAGAATGATGCGACGAGATCGATGGCGGGGGTCACTCTCACCACTTACAGCTAGTGATCCAGGACAACCGACGTTCTGGTGAAGCTCCGGACCTCTTTATTCTGGAAATTTGTGGGGTCCCAACTCTTGGAGCCCCAAAAATGTAGGTGGAAACCCCCCCTTTTCTGGTATTTCTCCTCGATTGGCTATTTCCTAGTGTAAAATTCCCCAAAAGACTTTCAGCCAAAAAACCCCGAGCGCCGTTTTGGTACCTGGCGCCCCGTGTAGTTGGCCGGGGGTATAATTTTACTGAGAATTTCGAATACACCCTGTGAGGCCCTTATTGCAACACAGGCCGCCGCCTCTGCTGACACGGCATGAATCCTACTGTCTGCAGCTCTTGTGCTGGGGGCCCCCCCATCCATGAGAGGAAAGAGGGGGTTTGGGAGAGGGCCCCCCGGTCCATGGAGAGGACATGAGGGTTTTAGAGGGCCCCCCGCCATGGGGGAAGGAATGAGGGTTGTAGGGGCCCCCCGGGGCCATGGAGAGGACAGAGGGGTGAGGGCCCCCCCCGGTCTGGAGGACATGAGGGTTTGAGGGCCCCCCCCTCCAGGGAGGACATTTTGGGGTTAAGGGGCCCAGTTTGTCTACTTCTGCAGCCTGGTGGGGGCCCCCCGGCCCTGGAGAAGGGCATGAGGGTTGTAGAGGGCCCCCCGGTCCATGGAGAGGACTGGGGTTTTAAGGGCCCCCCAGTCCATGGAGAGCATGAGGGTTTAGAGGGGCCCCCGGCCCCGGAGAAAAGAGGGTTGTAGAGGGCCCCCCCAGTCCATGGAGAGGACATGAGGGTTGTAGAGGGCCCCCCGGTCCATGGAGAGGACATGAGGGTTGTAGAGGGGCCCCCCCCCATTTTTTACCGAGGGGGGGTTTTGGGGGGGGCCCACCGGTCCATGGAGAGGACATGAGGGTTGTAGAGGGCCCCCCGGTCCATGGAGAGGACATGAGGGTTGTAGAGGGCCCCCGGTCCATGGAGAGGACATTTATTTGGGGGAGGGGCCCCCCGGGCCTGGGGGACATGAGGGTTGTAGAGGGCCCCCCGGTCCATGGAGAGGACATGAGGGTTGTAGAGAGCCCCCCGGTCCATGGAGAGGACATGAGGGTTGTAGAGGGCCCACCGGTCCATGGAGAGGACATGAGGGTTGTAGAGGGCCCACCGGTCCATGGAGAGGACAGGAGGGGTGTAGAGGGCCCCCCGTTATGTTGGGGGCTTGGTTTTGGGGCCCCCTCCATGGAGAGGACATGGGGTTGTGAGGGGCCCCCGGTCCATGGGAGGGCATAGGGTTTTAGAGGGGGCCCCCCCATTTTCTACCTGCGGGTTTTTGGGGGCCCCCGTCCATGGAGGGAAAAAAGGGTTGGGGGGGGGTCCCCAATTTTTTAGTCTGGGGTTTAGGGGGCCCCCTCCATGGGGACAGAGGGTTTTAGAGGGGGCCCCCCATTTGTTTTTCGCCTCTGGGGTTTTGGGGCCCCCCCGTCCTGGGGAGGGGGTGAGGGTTGTAGAGGGGGCCCCCCCCCCCTCCATGGGAGGGACATGGGGTTGTAGAGGGCCCCCCGGTCCATGGAGAGGACATGAGGGTTGTAGAGGGCCCCCCGTTCCCTGGAAGGACATGGGTTTTTAGAGGGGGCCCAGCATTTGCTACGTCTGAGCCTTGGGGGGGGCCCCCTTCCATGGAGAGGACATGGGGTTGAGAGGGGCCCCCCATCCCTGAGAGGCATGAGGGGTTTTAGAGGGCCCCCCCCCATGGAGAACATAGGGTTTAGAGGGCCCCCGTCCATGGGAGGACATAGGGTTGTAGAGGGCCCCCCCGGACCATGGAGAGGACATGAGGGTTGAAAAAGGGCCCCCCGGTCCAGGAGAGGACTGAGGGGTTTGAGGGCCCCCCGGGCCATGGAAGGAATGAGGGGTTTTAGAGGCCCCCCGGGCCCTGGAGAGGACATGAGGGGGTAAAGGGGCCCCCGGTCCAGGGAGGACATGAGGGTTGTAGAAGGGGGGGAAGGCCCCCCGGTCCCCTGGAAGGGCAGAGGGTTGTAGGGGCCCCCGGCCATGGAGGGCATAGGGTTGAGAGGGCCCACCGGCCATGGGGGAAAACATAGGGTTTGTAGAGGGCCCCCCGGTCCATGGAGAGGACATGAGGGTTGTAGAGGGCCCCCCGGTCCATGGAGAGGACATGAGGGTTGTAGAGGGACCCACAGTCCATGGAGAGGACATGAGGGTTGCAGGGGGCTCCACCATTGTCTTACTTTGCAGCTCTTTGCGGGGGCCCCCACAGTCCATGGGGATAAAAGGGTTTAGAGGGCCCCCCGGGGTTAAATTCATTGTAATGGGGTTTCCCGGGGGGGGGACCTATGTATACAGGGAGCGGGGGACCATGTATACAGCGGGGGCGGGGGACCATTAACAGCGGGGCGGGGGACCTATGTATACAGGGGGCGGGGCCCTTGATACAGGGGGGGACCATGGGGACTTGTTCAGCGGAGCCATGGGGGACCTATGTATACAGCGGGGCGGGGGACCTATGGATACAGCGGGGCGGGGGACCTATGTATACAGCGGAGCCATGGGGGACCATTATACAGAGGGCGGGGCCTATGTAACAGCGGAGGGGGGGACCTAGTATACAGGGGGGGGGGGGGGACCTATGTATACAGGGGAGCGGGGGACCTATTAACGCGGGGCGGGGGCCCTATGTATACCGGGGGGCGGGGGCCCTTTGTTACAGGGGGGGGGGACCTTGTAACAGCGGGGGGGGGGGGCCTTGTATCGGAGCGGGGGACCTATGTATACAGCGGGGCGGGGGACCTATGTATACAGCGGGGCGGGGGACCTATGTATACAGCGGAGCGGGGGACCTATGTATACAGCGGGGCGGGGGACCTATGTATACAGCGGAGCGGGGGGCCCTAGATACAGCGGGGCAGGAGACCTATGTATACGTGGGGGGGGGACCTATGTATACAGTGGGGCGGGGGACCTATGTATACAGCGGAGCGGGGGACCTATGTATACAGCGGGGCGGGGGACCTATGTATACAGCGGAGCGGGGGACCTATGTATACAGCGGGGCGGGGGACCTATGTATACAGCGGGGCGGGGGACCTATTTATACAGCGGGGCGGGAGACCTATGTATACAGGGAGCAGGAGCCCTATTATACAGCGGGGCGGGGGACCTATGTATACAGCGGAGCGGGGGACCTATGTATACAGCGGAGCGGGAAACCATGATACACGGGGCGGGGGAATGTATCAGCGGGGGCGGGGGACCTATGTATACAGCGGAGCCATGGGGGACCTATGTATACAGCGGAGCCATGGGGGACCTATGTATACAGCGGGGCGGGAGACCTATGTATACAGCGGGGCGGGGGACCTATGTATACAGCGGGGCGGGGGACCTATGTATACAGCGGGGCGGGGGCTATTAAAGCGGGGGGGGGGACCTTTTTAAATACCGGGGGGGGAACCCTTGTATCAGGGGGCGGGGGACCATGTTACAGCGGGGCGGGGGCCCTATTTACGCGGAGCGGGGGACCTATGTAACACGGGGGGGGCCATTATACAGGGGAGGGGGGGGACCTATTTTTAACAGCGGAGGGGGGGGCCCCTATGATACACGGAGCGGGGACCTATGTTACAGCGGGGGGGGGGACCAATGTATACGCGGGGCCCGGGGGACCTATTATACGGGGAGCCATGGGGTTTCCTGGAAGGCTTCCCATTTTGCATTGTCATTACCGGAGTGTCTAGATAACGGGATGGGGACAATAGTCTGATAGAAGCTGCTAGGAATCCTGTACCAAGGGCCTGACGTGCGGGTCCTGAGCAGAAACCTACATGACTGTAAGAGGCTCTACTCCGCCTCATGTGGCTACTTTACACCAGAGTTTGGTGCACAACATTCATTTTCTGAATTACCGGAGCCTCAGCTCTTTTTCTAGACACGTGTGAAAAGCATTCAATACTAGATAATGAGCGCGGTGAACATGTATACCAGATTTCTTGTACATTATAAGTGTATGTAGCAGAATGCTGCTACCCTCTGCCATAATACACTGCACCCCCGAGGAAGCCAGAGCTGAGGATCTGGTTCATGTTTCCAAAAGTATGAGCCTCATTGTTGGTTTAGAGAAAACAGCATAGTCCCGGTAGAGGCCACACAGATCATCAAGAGGCCACACACTCCAGCAGGAGGCCACACAGATCAGCAGGAGGCCACACAGATCAGCAGGAGGCGACATAGACACAGAGGCCCCACAGATCACAGGGGCTACATAGACCAGGAGGCTACACAGATCAGCGGGGGGGGCTCCACAGACACAAAGGGGGCCAACAGATCACAGGAGGCCCACAAAATCAGCAGGGGGCACCAGATCAGCAAGAGGCCCACGAAAACAGGGGGCCACGCAGATCGCAGGGGGCCACCAGACAGCAGGAGCCCCACAGATCACAGGAGGCCCCACAATCCAGGGGCCACACAATCAGAGGGGGGGGGGCTACCAATCACAGGGCCCACAGACACAGGGGGCACATAATCAAAAAGGAGGCCACACATATCAGCAGGAGGCCCCACAGATCAGCAGGAGGAAACACAGATCAGCAGGAGGCCACACAGATCACCCAAAAGGCTCCCAATCAGCAGGGGGGCCACACGATCAGGGAGAGGCCCCATCCAGCAGGAGGCCCCACAGATCAGCAGGAGGCCACACAGATCAGCAGGAGGCCACACAGATCAGCAGGAGGCCACACAGATCAGCAGGAGGCCACACAGATCAGCAGGAGGCCACACAGATCAGCAGGAGGCCACACAGATCAGCAGGAGGCCACACAGATCAGCAGGAGGCCACACAGATCACCAAGAGGCCACACAGATCAGCAGGAGGCCACACAGATCAGCAGGAGGCCACACAGATCAGCAGGAGGCCGCACAGACACAGGGGGGCCCCACAGTCCCCCAGGGGCCCACAGTCAGAAGAGGCCACACAACAGCAGGAGCCCAAAACAGATAAGGAGGACCACAGACACAGAGGTCCACAGATCACAGGAGGCCACACAAACCCAAGAGGGGTCAAGATCAGCAGGGGCCCACGACAGCAGGGGGCCCACAGATCAGCAGGGCCACACGATCAGCAGGGGGCTCCCCAATCACAGGAGGCACACAACCCGCAGGAGGCCACACAGATCAGCAGGAGGCTACACAGATCAGCAGGAGGCCACACAGATCAGCAGGAGGCCACACAGATGAGCAGGAGGCCACACAGTCACAGGGGCAACAAACACAAGGGTACACAGATCACAGGGGGCCACACAGATCAGCAGGAGGCACACCGTCAGCAGAGGCCCCCACAGATCAGCAGGAGGGCCCCACAATCAGCAGGAGGCCACACAATCACAGGAGGCCACAGATCACAGGAGGCCACACAGATCACAGAGGCACACAGTCACAGAGGCCCACAGATCAGCAGGGCCCCAGATCAGCAAGGGCCCACAGATCCAGGGGGCCACACAGATCACAGGGGGCTCACAATCAGCAAAGAGGCCCCACAGTCAGCAGAGGCACAAAGGGGGGAAACAGCAGGAGCCCACAGACACAAGGCCCCCCCCAGTCAGGGAGGGGGCCACACAGATCACAGGGGGCACAAGATCACAGAGGCCCCACAGATCACAGGAGGCACACAGATCAGAGAACACAGATCAGCAGGGGGCCACACAGTCCCCGCAGGAGCCAACAGTCCCCGCAGGAGGCCCACAATCACCCCAAAAGGCCACAGATCAGCAGGAGGGCCCCACAGATCAGCGGGGGGCCACACAACGCAGGGGCCCCACAGATCACAGGAGGCCAAAAAAAAAAAAAATCAGCAGGGGGCCACCAGATCACCCGAGGGCCCCACAGATCCGCAAGAGGCCCCACAATCAAGGCCACACAGATACAGGAGGCCACACAGTCGCAGGGGGGCCCCACAGATCACCCAAGGGGCCAACAGACACCAAAAAGGGCCCACAGATCGCAGGAGGCCCACAGTCAGCAGGAGGCCACACCCACAGGACCCACAACAGCAGGGGCCCACAGATCCAACCAAG
>JAODAL010036816.1:0-41192 GCA_025379985.1 Phyllomedusa bahiana
AATGGTTTAATGAACACGCATTGCTAAGTTACTTTCACATAAAAAGCAATCCTTGCAGTGAGAAAACCCCTTTAAGTTCTGTTTTTCTATGATATCACATACTTATTTCATGCAATAAAATGCAAATGAATTATTTAAAAATCATACAATGTGATTTTCTGGATTTTCTTTTAGATTCTGTCTGTTACAGTTGAAGTGTACTTACAATAAAAATTACAGTCCTCTCCATTCTTTGTAGGTGGGAAAACTTGCTAAATTGCCAGTGTATCAAATACTTATTAGTAAATACATTGAGCCTCATTTATGAATACTGTCTAATAGTAAGACTGTTTTTGTTGCCCATGGTAATCAAACAGAGCTCCGGTTTCATTTTTCCAGAACAGTATAAGAAATGAAAGCTGAACTCTTGGCAGTTTTCATAAATGAGGCCCATTGTGTGCATGTGCAGAATTAGTGAGTAACAAATATGAAATTAAGTGTTATAAATGCATCAGAGTCACAAACAGATTACAGTGATCACAAGTGACTTTCTGAGAAAGCCTGCTTTTGGGTTAAACTAGAAGTGTACAAAAATACTCTCTGTTTTTTTTTTACTTGTTAAAGTACCTTATTAAACATCTTTAGCACTTGAGCTATAAATATGAAATGTGTTGTGCTGCTGTCACGCTCCATGCCGCGGTCCTTGCGGGCATGGCCGTGTCTCTGCTGTGTACCCAGTCTCCTGCGGTGCTGTCTCCATGCAGGCCATGGTCCCTGCTGTGTCCCATGTTTCTGTGTACTCACCTGGCTCTGTTCCTACCTGTGTCTGCACGTGCTCCAAAGGGGGAGCGTGTCGCTGATGGTATATAATTACAGGGACACTGTCCCAATTATCTAGCCAATGACCTACGACCTTCTGAAATATAAGGAACTTTCTGCCTCCCTTTCCTGGTCAGTTCATGTATGTCCACCTCAGCTCCTGACCTCTGCTGCTGGTTACTGCTGTTCCTGAGTTAGCCCCTGTGTTACTTGCAGTTAATCCTGCATTAACTGTACCTTTACTGTTGTTCCTGTCACTGCACCAGTCTGTTATTATCTGCTGTAGTACTAGTCCATTACCTGCCTGGGACCTGCTACCTGTCTATAGCTCCACTCTCCGGCCACTTTATTAGGTCCCACCATGCTAGTAACGGGTGGACCCCCTTTTGCCTTTCAGTATTGCTAAATTTTCTTCGTGGAAATAGATTCCACAAGGTGTTGCACGATGTCAATTGGGTCCCAAAGGGGCCCAAAGAGTGCCAAAGAAAATATTCCCACACCATGACACCACCTCCACCAGCCTGAACCGTTGATACAAGGCAAGGGATGGATCCATGCTTTCATGTTGTTGGACGCCAAATTCTTGACCCTACCATCCGAATGTCGCAGCAGAAACGAGACTCATCAGACCAGGCAACGTTTTTCCAATCTTCTACTGTCCAATTTCGATGAGCTTGGGCAAATTGGGAGCCTCGTTTCCTGTTCTTAGCTGAAAGGGTGGCACCCGGTGTGGTCTTCCGCTGCTGTAAGCCCATCTGCCTCAAAGTTCGCCATACTGTGCGTTCAGAGATGCTCTTCTGCCTACCTTGGTTGTAACGGGTGGCTATTTGAGTCACTGTTGCCTTTCTATCAGCTCGAACCAGTCTGCCCATTCTCCTTTGACCTCTGGCATCAACAAGGCCCTTTCCGCCCACAGGACTGCCGCTCACTGGATGTTTTTTTTTTTTCAGACCATTCTCTGTAAACCCTAGAGATGGTTGTGCGGGGAAAAATCCCAGGAGATCAGCAGTTTCTGAAATTCTCAGACCAGCCCTTCTGCACCAACAACCATGCCACGTTACAAGGCACTCAAAAACACCTTTCTTCCCCATACTGATGCTCGGTTTGAACTGCAGGAGATTGTCTTGACCATGTCTAAAATGCCTAAATGCACTGAGTTGCCCGCCATGTGATTGGCTGATTAGAAATTAAGTGTTAACGAGCAGTTGGACAGGTGTACCTAATAAAGTGGCCGGTGAGTGTATACCCACTGGGACCCGTCACCTCTGCCTGCACTTGGTTTCCTTGTTCTGCACTATGGCTATCACTGCGAGTAGCCTACCATATACACTTGCAGTGATCCAAAATACCCGGCATTCTTCAGTGTCAGTCCTAACTGACCAGAAGATACATGTCAGCAGCTAATGTAATTGCTCTTGGGGAACCTTCCATGTTGGACTAACTATGCTGATGTCATAACTTCTATCTTTCCTCCATTGTATACCATCTCATATGTTAAAAAATGTGTAAATAATCTTAATTATCTATGGTTAAATTAAATGAAAAAATCAGCAACAAATAATTTTATGCCTACAACATTGAAGCTATATGTTAAAATGACTGAAGACAAGATGGTTTGGACTGTAACAGAGGCATACATAAAGAAAAAAGAGCTCCATAGCTGTTGTGGTCCCACAGTAGAGTCCCTCTTAGAGTAGTGAGTATTGGGTACTAGCAACCAGGGAAAAAAGGGTCTAAGGTCAATTCTACTTGCCGGGAGATTGGACTTCCTTTAACTAGGCCCTCTCTGTAAACTCAACACTCACAAAATACTAACTTTCTCATATGAGTTCTTTATTGAGATAGCCAGGCAAACATGAACATTTTTGGTCAAATATGACCTTAATTTAATCAACTGAACACCTTTTATCAGCAGGTACGAAAACTGTGCTGCTTGGAAGAATTATGCTATACTTGCTGAATGCTTCATGCTTTCTGTGTCACAAAGTTTAATCATATGGTCTGAAAATGTCACAACTGACTAAAAAATGATAGCGCTTAATGCATGTATTGCTATTAGAGATGAGCGAATCAATTCTAACGAAGTGGAATTCGTTTAGAATTTCAAGAAAAATTTGATTATGAACGAAGCCAAAGTTCAAGACGATTCGTGAAAACGAATCTAAAATGGCAGCAAGCACATGGCGTGACATGGGGCAAAGAACTATGAAGGAAAGGAACGCCCTCAATGACGTGTAAACATGCAGCCAATTAGTAGCCAGCGAGCTTCTGTGATGTCAAAGTCCTATAAATAGGGCAGCCATGTTAAATTCTGCCACTTGTCACTGTCTCGTATGCACAAGCATCTCTCTGTAGCAGCACTAGATTGTGCAAAATACTTCCAATTTTAGAGTAACTGGGGTGAAATACCTTTTAAATACACTGGTGTGTGTCATATACACACCTGTTCCTGAACAAGCGTTTTTGTATTTTGGGATATTGCTATCTGTACTTTTTTTCTTATTGTGGGGAACTCTGTGTCAAATCCAGTGTGTGTATGTCTCCCCTACACACGTCTGAAATCCATCCAGTTCAGTCTGTAGGGAACACATAAGACATGCAAATATTCCATTTACTGATCCCTGCCGTTCAGCCCCCTGGAGGCCACGGCGCAGGCATCGCGCTGTTTGCTCCGCGGCTGTAAGCGGCCGCTCCGGAGCAGAAGAAGAGGAAGGACAGAAGGACAACAGGTAAATATGTATTTATTTACTTATTTATTTATTTTAACCTAACTACTGGCCCTACCTGCCTAATCTTTTATTCCTGCTGCAACCAGCACAAAACCATACTTGATTTTACTGGGAACTGCCACATCTTTGCAATGTATCTTTGGGGCAACAAAACTATGGGTGACAGGTATGAAATTTGGCATTTAAATTTACCTGCCTAATTACTGGCCCATCGGCCTAATTAGTGGCCCTACCTGCCTAATTAGTGGCCCTACTTGCCTAATTACTAGCCCTACCTGCCTTTTCTTAGTGCTATTATCCTGCCTCTAATTTACTGGTCCTACCTGTCTATTTATTGGCCCTATCTGCCTAATTAGTGGCCCTACCTGCCTAACTACTGACCCTACCTGGCTAATTATTTGCCCTGCCTGGTTAATTACTGGCCCTACCTGGCTAATTACTTGCCCTGCCTGGTTAATTACTAGCCCTACCTGGCTAATTACTTGCCCTCCCTGGTTAATTACTGGCCGTTCCTGGCTAATTACTGGCCCTTCCTGGCTAATTACTGGCCCTATCTGATAATTACTGGCCCTATCTAATAATTACTGGCTCTACCTGATAATTACTGTCCGTAGCAGGTTAATTACTGGCCCTTTCTATGAAGGGATAATACAGGAGGGGCCTACAATCTATGGGGGAGATATTACAGGGGAGGCCTACAATCTACAGGGGGATACTATAAACCTACCTACAGGGGGCAGCATATCTACCTACAGTGGTCCTGTAAACCTACCTACTTAATGGTGGGCAACATTACTACCTACTTACTTAATGGGGGGCGCCCATAACAGAGTTAGGAATAGGTGGCAAAGTGCTAATAAAGTGAGGATTCTAAGATGTTTGTGTGTTACATTCTGCAGGGATGAGTTGCGACCAGGAGAAGTCGTTATGGCGGTCTGGATGGAAGGAGAGGAAAAGGGAAAAAGAACGATTCAGAGAACAACTGATCAGACAGGACGTCTCCGGTGAGTCCCTGATGTCAGGGGTTATTTTACTTCTATATTCCATCAGTGCTGTAGTCTCTGTCATGTAATGGTGACCTGAGCTGGTAATGTTTATATTTGTTTCTTTGAGAAGTTTCTTTTATTATTTTTTTTTTAGGGAGGGGGGCCCAGTACACAGCTCTGCCCAGGGACCAATAGGGCTGTTAAGACGGCCCTGTGTCATTTGTGTGTCATACTAAAACACAGCATTGTATCAAGACCAAACCATGCTCCCTATGCATAATTCAGCATGGCACAATGTTCTACAACACCACACATGCTCTCTGCAGCCAGGAAATAGGTGTTCTTTAATGCGCTTTGTCGCAAATGAATTCTAAAAGAGCCGAATTTTGGGGGGAAATTTGGCGAATCGGCCAAATAGAATTTTTGAGAAATTCGCTCATCTCTAATTACTGTTGTTATAAGAAACTCACATGGATACGAATATTTGAGGGGTACAGAGATTTTTGTCTATATTACACTGGGCTGGAAACTCCCACCTGTACTCTGTGCCCTTCAGAGCTCTGTGGTCCTCTAGATTTCTGTATTGAAGCCATATATGGTAGTCTGCATAGGTCACTTCTGTGGTTCTTATACTTTTTCCTTGTAGATTGGCTGGCTCAGTAAATGTAGGCAACCTCTTTTTTAACATGATGTCTCACAAAGGTTGTTCATTTCTCAAAATATCTAAAACTTATTTTAAAATATTCCCACTAAACAACATGCAATATGTTTGCCTTTATTATGCTGATAAAATAGTTTGTAACATTTGAATACTCTTTCACCTTTGTTTTTGTTAATCTTTACACATAGTGAGTTAATAGCCGCGATAGTTGACATTTTCAAATAATAATAGAAGATTGATGGAATCACTTGTGTATCACTCAAATTAGCATATCATGTGTGCTATTTCATGCCAAGGAAGTACAGTAGGATTTGATTGGTACAACACCTCCTGGCGACTTCTCTGAAAAAGAAAACAATATTTCTAATCATGCTACGATGATTATGCTTGGAAATAAAGGCTTGTAGTAAGCAGGGTTCCTACTAATTATACAGATAAGATTTTTGTTCATCTTTCTCTATCATTAATGAGTTGTGACTTCATCTATCATTTGAACATGACAAGATTCCCCACTGCTCTGGTGCTGAAATATACTGTACACCATAGGTAAAATAAACTTTACTGGTTACGAAAACATTTCCTGGAAGGCAGAAATCATAGGGCATCTTTATTGAAGGCACACTGTATACAGTTAAGTAATATAAGTAACAAGACAAATTTTAAAATAAATTAGCTTATTCATGCAATTGGAAAATGAAGAACATGGATATGCAAAATAATTAAAGTAACAGGTACTAAAAGGTGAAAGAAAACCTTACAGGTTTATGTGTAGGTAATTTTTTTACATTTTACAGGAGAAGACATCAGTTTATAATTTAAGTGTATGTTCAAACAGAGTGGATCCACTGACCAATTGGTTCTGATTTTGTCACGGATGTTAGGACAGATTGTTTGTTTCTATAGTCAATGGCCATTAAGTGATCATTAATATATTGATTAATGACCTTACAGAAGGATACACAGTAGAATATACATTTTTGTAGATACTAAATTGGGTAAAGTAATTAACACGATAAAAGATAGTGTACAGTTACAAAGGGATCTAGATAAGTTGGAGGCCTGGGCAGAGAGTGGCAGATGAGATTTAGCATGGATAAATGCAAGATTATACATATGGGAAGGGAAAATCCATTCCATGATTACTTGTTAAATGGGAAAACTCTGGGTAAAACTGACTTGGAAAAGAACTTGGGGATCGTAGTTCCCACATGGAGCTTGAGGAAAAATTGAATAATTCTAATCTGTTGGATCCGTATGGAATGTGATAGAACAAAAAACCTCTATATGAAGTCCAAAGAATGGGGACATACAATATGGACCTTATGCACTTCATTCACCCTCATAAAATTCATGCACAACATAATTCAAACTGAGTTATTGTACCCTTGGAATTTTTCCTATGTGGTAAATTTGTTAAAATTTTTTATAACACTGCTGGAGATTAGAATTATTCAATTTTTCCTCAAGCTCCATGTGTATAGTGACATGTTCAGCTAGAAGCTCATCTCCTAAGACAGAAACTCCATACCTACAACTACTAAGAACCTGTAGGGCAGAGTACAGAGCCATGTAACTCTGTAGTGAACAGCTATACACCACCACCACTTTTAATGTAGTAAAGACACTATTCACCAAGTTCTACGTGCGTATGAATCTTTTATTCCTGCTGCAACCCAGCCCAAAACCATACTTGATTTTACTGACAACTGCCACATTTTTTCAATGTATTTTTGGGGCAACAAAACTATGGATGACATGTATGAAATTTGGCATTTAAATGCCAAATTTCATGCGCATCATATTAGTCTAGAATGCGCCTGATTTATGAACCCACTCTACAGCAGGTCATAAATCAGGCGCATTTTAGTGCTTGTATGACATTTATGGCTCAGGTATACCACTTTGAAAGTGGTATACCTGTTCCAGCAGTAATGCGCCTAGAAATTCCGTAGCAAAGCTATAAATCTATAGCCTCGCTGCGGCTTTAGTGTACCCCATCTCCTGCACATTACAAAGTGCCGCGGGTGCTATGTAATGCGCTTGATAATGTCATGCTGGACTTAAAAATGTAGCGATTGGGGATGCGCCTGGTATCGTGCTGAAAAGACGCCAGATATCTGGTACAACCTCGATCATACATGCTGCCCTATGTGCTTCATCCCTGTAAACCTACAGTTAGAACTGCATTCTTAGGGCGCATCCCCACTGCACAGGACAAATACCGGCTGGTTTGCCGGCCGGTATTTGTCCTGTTTTGCGCCCGTCCCCACGGCCGCGGGGGGGCGGCTTTTCTCCGCGATGAGCGGAGAAGAGCCCTTCCCCCCTCCCATTGAGAAGCACAGATTCCTTCCGAAAACCGGACGGAAGATTGTGCTTCTACAATGTTTTGCCGCCGGACCGCCGGCGGCAAAACCATCCGACGGCAAAACCCGTGCAGTGGGGACTGCTGCACGGGTTTTCAATTAAAGCATAATTGTGCTCATTTTCGGCCGATTTTTCAGGCGGTCTGAAAAACCGCAACCCGACCGAAAACCCGTGCAGTGGGGACATGCCCTTAAAATGCACAAATTTCTGAAATCCCATAGTCAGGTTTGTCACATGGCACAATATACAATATGTATAGGCAGAGTAAAGATTTTAAATTTTACTAGCATGTTGTATTGCAGGTAAAATGCAAAGCACCCATTGCATTGCATGCAAAACCCATACAAGTGTGCAAATTCTTCCACCTTTTTAAGACAATCCCCATTACAAAACACAAACTCTCGCTGACTTATTTTTTAATCACAATCAGTTTCGGAGTGGTATTGTCTAATAGCTTCAAATGGAATGATTTGCAGCAGGATCAATTTACTTTGGAGCAAATGAATAAAACTGTCCTAGAGACAGATGCACACAGCGTTAACTCTTGAAGAAGTATCAGTAAGTAGACACACTAAACAGACAAGCATGCATCCTTCTGTTACATTATAATGTTATGTACTTTATTCTGAGTAAAGCTTTACTGTATTTACATTTAATATTGTAAATATCAATCTCTCTCGCGCATTAGCATTTTTTTTCTTTCTGAATATGACCTCTAGTCATAAACTGTATCGATATGGTTATAGGATTTTATTTCATGATCCTAAGCATTTCCCTGAAAAGGCAAATATGTCCTAAATAGCCAACTAGTAAAGGCACATCTGTTATATACCACAATACATAGAAGGTATTTTAAAGGTGTTACAGGCTTCTGTTTGCAGTTATCAGAAATTATTTTTGTTTGCTACTATATACTGTAAAAACCCGCAAATATTTATATAAAGCTAGAAGGTGTGTAACAAACTGAATCGTATGGAGATGCAGCGTTGATTTCCAGCGTTGCTTTCTTTGATAACAAACCTTCCTTATTACATCAGCTTGTTCCCCATGGCTTTTCTACCAGCACCTATTAAAACCGTATTAGGATACGTTCACACGACAGTAAGATTTAAGCGTGGATTATACGAGGATTCTGCTGTCGTAAAACCGTTTTGTCCAACACATTTTTAAAGAGTGTACATGCTTATTACATGTGGATTTAGACACATTTTTCGGATTTGGTTTTGCAGGCAATTTGCTGTCAATTGATGTAATTCATGCCTATTGGTTTTGGATGCCAATCTGTGTAAAAATCCACATGCAATACACGTAGAAATGTTTTGGGCACTTATTATATGAGGCTTTTAGCCATCCCATTGACATCAATAATTCCTGCATGAAATACGACCAAATAATGAGCATGCTCAAAGTTTCTTTTGACCAAGAGCCAAAATATACTTCATATGAATTACAATGCGTATTTTCCATTGAGATCAATAGGTTTTTTTTAGGTTTTCAATGAGGATTTAAAGGCTGAATCTGGATGGAATCCATCTAGAACCACTTAGAGTGGGTTCCGATATTTAAGTTTTTTGATGCAGTATTAACAGTTGAAACCAGAAGTTTACATACACTATATAAAAAGACACATATTCATGTTTTTCTCACTATCTGACATGAAATCAGAGTAAACTTTACCCGTTTTAGGTCTATTAGGATTACCAAAAATATTTGTATTTGACAAATGCCAGAATAATGAGACAACTTTTAAGGCATTTTTATTACTTTCTGCAAGGTCAAAAGTTTACATACATTTCATTAGTATTTAGTAACATTGCCCTTAAACTGTATGACTTGGGTCAAACATTTTGGATATTCTTTCACAAGCTTCTCACAATGGTTGGCTCATTCGTCCTGACTCAATTGGTGTAACTGAGCCTTGTTTGTAGATTGCCTTGCTCGTTACCTGCATTTTCAGCTTTTCCCATAAATTTTCAAAAGGATTGAGATCAGGGCTGTGTGATGGCCACTCCGAAACATTGACTTGTTTATCCTTAAGCCACTTTGTAACCAGTTTTGCGGTATGCTTCAGTTCATTTTGCATTTGGAAGACCCATTTCTGCCCAAGCTTTAACTTTCTGCCTGATATCTTGAGATGTTGTTCCAGTATTGCCACATAATCTTCTTTCCTCATGATGCCATCTATTTTGTGAAGTGCATCAGTCCCTCCTGCAGCAATACAACATCACAACATGATGCTGCCAATGTTTCACAGTTGTGACAGCGTTCTTAGGTTTCCAAGCTCCTCCATTTTTCCTCCAAATGTAATGATGATCATTATGGCCAAACAGTTCAATTTTAGTTTCGTTAGACCACAGGGCATGTCTCCAAAAATGTGTGCCTCTGCAAACATTAACCTGGCTTTTATATGATTCTTTTGGAGCAATGACTTCTTCCTGGCAGAGTGGCCTTTCAGACCACATTGATACAGTACTCGTTTCACTGTGGATAATGACACAATCTTACCAGTTTTCACTAGCATCTTCACAAGGTCTTTTGCTTTTCTTCTTGGGTTGATATGCACATGTCGGACCAAAGCACGTTCATCTCTGAGACACAGAACTCATCTCCTTCCTGAGTGGTATGATGGCTGACATTCCCATCTGTTTGTACTTGTGTATAATTGTTCGTACAGATGAACGAGGCACCTTAAGGTATCTGGAAGTTGCACCCAAAGATGATCCAGATTTATGCAAGTCCTCAATTCTCTTCCTGATATCTTGTTTGATTTCTTTAGACTTTCTCTTGATGTTACACACAGAAGTAGTGTGTTTCTGTTGTGAATTAAAATACATCCACAAGTGTGTCTATAATTAACTCAAATGTTGTCAATAAACCTTTCAGAAGCTTCCAAAGACATGACATCATCATATCGGCTGTCCCAAATTGTTTAAAGGCATAATAATCCTAGTATATGTAAACTTTCGACTTTGCAGAAAGTAATTAAAATGCCTCAAATATTTTCTCTCTCTCAGTATTCTGTCATTTGGTAAATATAGCTAATTTTGGTCATCCTAATTGACCAAAAACAGGTAAGGTTTATTCTGATTTCATGTCTGATAGTGAGAAAAACATGCATAGGTGTCTTTTTTTATCGTGTATGTACACTTCTGGTTTCAAATGTAAATCTGAAAATGGATTATAAAGAGAATGACACATATAAAGGAAAGATTGAGTCGCTATCTCGCTTCACATCCATTTACGGCTTCAGATCAAAAACTACACTAAGATTTTTTGTAGAACCACTAATTGTTTTAACCATTGAGTTTTATGAACTGCAGCTGTCACTAAATAGTTAAAGTGTAATCATAAGAAACTATGTAACATATTTAGTTATAGTTCACTGTTATGTTCACACAGCGTATTGCGCCCCACAAATGCGGTAATTCATAGCTCTCTGAAAGTGAATGTCAGTGGGAGCGCTTCAGAAGTACACACTGGCCAGCGCATATTTCTGAAGCAACATGCGTATTGCATGCGAATAGCGGCGCAGAGTATGCGTCATTATGCGCCTGCAATAGGCTGTGTGAACATAATTAGAGATGGGAGAATTTCTCAAAAATTCGATTCGGTCACTTCGCCGAATTTTCCGACAAAATTTGTTTCGTTCCGAATTACTTCAGCACGAATCGCGTTAAAAAGCAGCTATTTCCAGGCTGCACAGAGCCTGCAGGGTGCTGTAAAACGTTGTGCCATGCTTAAATATGCAGAGGGAGCTTGGTTTGGTCTTCATACAATGTTGTGTTTTAGTATGACACGCAGATGACTGCCGCCGCTCTTAGAATCGCTTCACTATAAAATTCCCTGGGCACTTAAGAGGGCAAAACTGACCAAAAAACTCAAGCGGGAATGTAGCCTGATAAAGTCATGCCAGCGAAAGCTGGAAAAATCAAGCTGAGAGCTCAGGTGGCAACATTAGTGACAGAGTGTGGAGGTGACGGCGGCAGCCACAGCAGCATGAGGTCAGGCAGTGGCACAATGACATTCTGGAGGTGGCAAAACACGAGGAAGCCACAGAGTGGCACAATGACTGAGAGCGGAGGTCACGGCAGCAGCAGTATGAGGTCAGGCAGTGGCACAATGACATTCTGGAGGCGGCAAAACAGTATTAGGCCACAGAGTGGCACAATCACACAGTGTGGAGGTCACGGCGGCAGCAGTATGAGATCAGGCAGTGGCACAATGACATTCTGGAGGCGGCAAAACAGTATTAGGCCACAGAGTGGCACAATCACACAGTGTGGAGGTCATGGCGGCAGCAGTATGAGGTCAGGCAGTGCACAATGACATTCTGGAGGCGGCAAAACAGTATTAGGCCACAGAGTGGCACAATATACAGTGTGGAGGTCACGCGCAGCAGATGAGCTCAGGCAGTGGCACAATGACATTCTGGAGGCGGCTAAACAGTATTAGGCCACAGAGTGGCACAATGACACAGTGTGGAGGTCACGACAGCAGCAGCCTGAGATCAGGCAGTGGCACAATGACATTCTGGAAGGCGGCAAAACAGTATTAAGCCACAGAGTGGCACAATCACACAGTGTGGAGGTCACGACAGCAGCAGCATGAGATCAGGCAGTGGCATAATGACATTCTGGAGGCGGCAAATATTAGGAGGGAAGCACACAGTGTGAACAATATGCAGTGGCACATGTATTTAATGGGGCTGCAGCTATATTGGAATGAATATGCATAATTACATATTGGAGTAGAGCTTTATGGGAAGATAATAGACAGTGGACAATTTCTGGAGGCGGCTAAACAGTATTAGGGCCACAGAGTGGCACAATTGATACAGTGTGTGAGGTCACGACAGCAGCAGCATGAGATCAGGCGTGGCCCAATGACATTCTGAAGGCGGCAAAACATTTATTAAGCCACAGAGTGGCACAATCACACAGTGTGGAGGTCACGACAGCAGCAGCATGAGATCAGGCAGTGGCATAATGACATTCTGGAGGCGGCAAAACAGGAGGAAGCCACAGTGGAACAATGCAGTGGAACATGTATTTAATGGGGCCTGCAGCTCTATTGGAATGAATATGCATATTACATACATAGGAGAAGAGCTTTATGGGAAGATAATATGACAGTGGTCTATTGTACAGTGGAGTTTATATTCCCAATGAATATGCATATTAGATATGGAAGAGAAGGGGCTTATGGGAATTGACAAAGATGGCAGTGTGCTGTGTATTGTGATACCTAGTCTGCTTAGTTCATTCTAGGTGAGGCACGCAGTTGCAATAATATGAGAGAAGTGAGATGGAAGCCCATCACAATCAGGGCTGAGGTGTTTGTTGGTGCAGTGCATTGGCACGGGCAGTAGGGTAAGATGGGGCGCAAGCCTGTTATGGAGATGGCGAATTTGACTTAAGGTTGTTGGCTCATGAGAGCATGGTGGCAGCTTTAGCAGGACATGTTATGAGTATGCGCGCGCGGAAGGGGGAGTGGGCTTTATGTGGATTCTCTGATGGCTAATTGGTGAGCACCTGAATGGGGTGTTTACCTAACATGATATAAAAGGAAGTGAGCTCAGACCACATGTGATCGGACCTCTAAGCCTTGATAAAGCCAGGTTAGCTGGCGAAACATGTCGGCGAGGTCAGGCATGACGTTTTAAATTGTGATCTCTCACCTCTGTCTACAAGTGTCACCTGCTGCAGACGGTGTCACAAGGGGGCCTTATTTGTTCTGTGTCTATGAGATTAGGGACGACTGCCCAAGTAGTTGGCTTGGGATCCCTTACTGTACTTTGCTATAGATATAAGGCTCTCCTGTTAATAGGTGGGGTTCCACCAGACTTGATGATAGAAAGGGAGTTATTCCCTCTTTCAGAAGCAAAAAGGGTTAAATGATGAGGATAGAGATCAGGTTTTTAAATAGTGTGTATAGAGGTTAAGAGTTAGATATAATAAAAGTTACGTTTTAGTGTTTAATAGATAGAGAACTGATAGAGTTTAAGTTTGCCTATGGCAAAATAGTAAATATAGTGATCAAAAGTCACTCTTTGTTCTCTTGCGAGATTCCCAATTTTTTGGAGATTATGTGACAAGTTTGGTGAACAGGAATGTTCAAGTGGGGAATCTAGGGAATGGCAGGTTTTTTGAGTCAGAAAATTAATTTGGATATTTTTTCACAGGAAGCTAATGTAGTATTTTCTAATCAACCAATTCCATTGAATGAAACTAACATCCATATAGCCTTTCAGAAATTAAATAAAACTTACAAACAACAAATTCGGGCAGGCTGGGAAGTAGCCAGTCTAGAGACATATATACAACAACAAATTGTGTATAGAGGATTACGGATTAGCCTGAGACCAAATACACATTTAGAAGATCCCATTTTTATCAAGGGCTGGGAAAAACTGCTAACTGAATGCTCTCTGAAATTGATGAAATATCTGTCAGAATATGAGAGAATTTCATTCAATAAATTAAGTGAACAACTAAATCAGGAGATAGTGGAGATTAATAACTTTCGGGCCCATCCAGATTTCCCTGAATTAGAACAAAAATTACAACGAAACATAGAATCTCTGAGAGAAGAAATTAAGGAAAGGAAACATAACAAATATCTGAGGGATCGAAAAGACTTTGATAACAATCAGGTTTATATTTGGAAAAATAGTAGATTTACCTACAAACCTAATCTGTATTCAGATCTGTCAGATTCCGAGACTTCTGCTGTGGAAGAATCCTCCACAGGTTCTATTAATAGCTATACGCAGGGGAAGAAAAGTGGCTGGAGGAAGGGTCAGAGAAAGAACAGAGGTTGGACAAATAAGAAAACGCATAAAAAATCTTCTACTCAGGCAGTGCAAGATCAGAATCCTCAGAGATGTCAATTGGGAGAGGGATCAGTGGGATCAAATACATTGTCCTCTTCTGCATCCTGTGGTGTGGTGGCCCATGGTGGGGGAGCACAGGCAATGATTTTAAATGGCAATACAAATATGCCACCAGTGGCAGGAAATGGACAGGTTATGAATACTGTTGAGCGATTTTTATCGACAAAGTTGAAATCGGCAAGGTTTTTATGGTGATCGAAATTTCCAGATCATGCGATAATTAAGGTTAAAATCTGAGCATCATCTATTAAGATCGCGCCTTTTTCGGCGCTTCCTGTAATTTTGGCGGCCAGCAAATGAGATTACAGAATAGAGCAGGGTGAGATGTGTGTGCGACGTCATGACTGGGATGTGTATGTTTGCGATTGGCTGGAAAAATCACATGACCTCGTTTTACATAGAACAGCGTTTCCTGTTTCAGCCTCAGTGTCTCTCAGCGTCTCATAGGGATAGGACCTGCGCTCTGCCTGTGGCCAAACAGCCTCAGCGAAATTAGTCTATTTCTTTCACAGAGAAACCTCTACTATTAGCTGTGATCCTTCCAATTTATTATATTAGAGATTTGAAGATTTTATGTAGTTAGCTAGAGAATTTTAAAGCAGCATACTACCGATGTAAATTACGCGCGGGGGGGCTAGGGGGGGCACCCGCGGGCTAGCGAACTCCTGACAGTCTATCTAATAAAGATATTGGATTAAAGTTCACCAAGACTTTGTGTAGACAATGTAGTGGAATATCCTTGTATTATTAACAGTTTGCTATTGTAATATTTCCAGGATATTGGGCAGCCTGATCCTTATTGGATAAACATCATTTCTAGTAAATGCAGGTCATTCTTTGTTAGGTGCAAATAAATACTTTTATTATCAGATACATTTTAGTATATGTGTTCATTTTATTTTTCCCTTTAACACCTGTTGACTGTTGATATATCCACATTGCAGTTAAATTTACAATACCTGCTTTGTTGTCAGACATACAGTTGTTTGTTGCCAAAAATATGTGTATCAATGACAAACATAACAGTTACGTGTTTTTTTACTTTTGTCACCCAGCATTGTTCTGCTGAAGCAGACATCACACGTAAATCTTAAATACAGCCATTTCTATATTCACACACAGGTGAATTGAATGGTGCACAAATATAATTACGTGTATCATACGAAAACTAACAGTTACTTGTTTGTTGACTTTTGCACACCAGCATTGTTCATTAGCTGGAAGCATCCACACGTAATCTTAAATCAGCACTATTCTATATTCAACACAGGTGAATTGAAATGGTAGCAAAAACATACCGTGTATCAGTGAAACCATTAACACGTACGTGTTTTTTGGACTTTTGCACACCCAGCTTTGGTCGCATTGACGCAGCATCCACGTTATTCTAAAAACAGCTATTCTTGAAAGCAGACCTTATGTTATGCAGCAGGACACCGGGGGCGGACTGAGTTACAGGGAGGTGTGGCCGCGTGTTACATGGGATCCTCGTCTTAAACCCCCAAATTAGCCAGAATATTACCGATCCTTTACATTTCATGGCTTCATACATCGGTCAGTGGGAGATGTCTGAAGCGGAGGGGAGAAGCGAGAGTTCATCTTCATTTTCCCCGGGAGCCGACGGAGCTGCAGAAACCGCACCTCGTCATATGCGCGGGTCCGCGGCGGACCGAGGTGCACATACGCTCACATCAGCGCACGGAGGGAGTCAGGAGGGGAGAAAGGTGTGGTGCTGTTCGGACAGCGCTGATATACAGTTCTTCTACAGGGTGGAGGATGGGAAATTGCGCGGAGTAGAGGGTAGAAGAGACCGTTAGGACATTGGGACAGCCCGGACGGCACGGTGGAGCGTCGACGGACTGCAAACCCTCCAGACCTGGTGACCGTACAGCGGACTGAAGTTGCGGGTCCCCCGTTGCGGGGGCCGCCGACAGGTACAGGGGAGGGGCGGGTGAAGACGCCAGGAGAAGTGTGTTTACACTAGGGGGGCATGGTGTTATGCTGTTCACTTAACTCCCAGTCGGGCCCCCCTCCCTTCTGCTCTGATAAACCACACTTGGCGGAGCTGAGGCTTAATTGATGCCTGGGAACTTTGTACTGTCGGGCAGGGGGTGTTGAGTCGACAATTGGAAAAGCCTAGGCTGATTAGACGCTTGGGGAAATAGCGGTCGGGGCTCTTCTCTCCCTCTTCACGACCTAAGCAACTCCTGAGAGCGGGTAAATCCGCCATCTTGTGCCGGCAATGTTAATCTGCCCGCTATATACAGGGGTTTCCTGCCCGTTAATCACTAGTTGCCGAAGATTGCTGCTTGCTACGGGGCCAGGTTTGTTGTGTGAATATGCCTTGTTAGAAACAGCACTGTGCATTTGGGCCAAGACAAATTGCTGTCTTGGTGGCTGCTGGAGAGCTGAGCCCCTCGCTGGCTTGCCCCACCCTCCTGCCTCCCCACTTTGTTGGTAGGGGAAACAGAGCACTGGTAGGAAACAACCTTGGTGGTGGGGGGGAGGGGTGATGTTACAATCCTGGAGACCATTACACGTGGCCATGCTGGTGCATAAAAACCACCGCTTATAATGGAATTACAGGGCAGATACTCTAATTATATACAAACTGTGCAAGATACTTTTATCTTATATGCAGAAAACTGTGCAGATCCATTGCTTTTAGCAGACTGGCAAGAACCATTACTTATAGCAAGACTTCGTGCATAGAACCAATTGCTTTTAGCAGACTTGTGCAAGAACTACTTGTTTATAGCAAAACTGTGCAAGAACCATTGTTTTTATCAAACTGCAAAGAACCATTGTTCATAGCAAACTGTGACAAGAATCTCCATTGCTTATAGCAGGGACTGTGCAAGAACCAGTGTTTATATCAACTGTTGCAAGAACCATTGATTTTAGCAAAACTGTGCAGAACCATTGCGTTATAGCTGGACTGTGCAACGATCCATTGCTGTATAGGCAGATCTGTAAGGAACCATTGACTAACTAGCAACTGTGCAAGAACCATGCATTATAGCAAACTGTGCAAGGAACCATAGCTTATAGCAGACTGTGCAATAACCATTGTTATTGCAGACTGTGTGGGAAGAACCATTGCTTTATAGCAGACTGTGCAATACCATTGCTGTATAGCCTGACTGTGCAAAAACTATTGCTTATAGCAGCTGTTCAGAACCATGCTTATAGACAGACTGAGTGAGAACATTGCTTATAGCAGATGGAGTGAGGAACTCATTGTGTATGCAGATGTGCGGAGATTTATACTTAGAGCAGACGGGCAGGAACCATTGCTTAGAGCAGATTGTGGCAAAAAACATTGCTTAGAGGCATACTTTGTAGGATCCATTGCTTTGAGCGGTTTTGCGCAAAAAACCATTGCTTAGAGGCAGATTGTGTAGGAGCCATTACTTAGGGTTAGATTGTGAAAAACCATTGCTTAGAGCAGATTGTGCAAGATCCATGTGCTTAAGGTAGACGGTGCAAGAACCATTGACTTTGTGAGTTGACTGTGACAAGATCCAGAGCTTTGAGCGGACCTGCGCAATGAACCATTGCTTAGAGCTGGACTGCGCAAGAATCATTGCTTAGAGTGACTGTGCTAGTACCATTGCTATAGGTGACTGTGCAAGATACATTGTTTATAGCAAATATGTTGCAAGAACCATTGCTTAAAGAGTAGAGCAGGTGCCAAGAACCATTGTTATAGCATCTCAGGACTGTGAAAAAACTATTGTCTTATAGCAGGGATGTGCAAGTAACCATTGGCTTATTGCAGACTGAGTCGAGAACATTGCTATAGCAGAACTGAGGTGAACCATTGTGTTTATAGATGTCTTGCGAGATTTATTAATAGAGCAGACGGCGCAGGAACCATTGCTGTAGTGCAGATTGTGCATTATACATTGCTTTGAGCTGATTGTGTAGGAACCATTGCTTAGAGGCGGATTGCGCTACAAACCATTGCTTTAGAGCAGATTGTGTTAGGTGCATTATTAGGGTAGAGTGTGCAAAAAACCATTGCTTAGAGCAGAAAAGATGGTGCAAGAAACATTGCTTAAAGGTAGACTGTGCAAGAACCATATTTGCTTTAGAGTAGACTGTGCAAGAACCCATTGCTGTAGGAGTCGGACCTGCGCAAGAACCATTGCTTAGAGCGGGATCTGCGGGCAAGAATCATTGCTTAGAGTAGACTGTGCAAGAACCATTGATAGAGTAGATGTGCAAGATCCATTGTTTTTAGCAAAACTGTGCAATGATCCTTGCTTAGTGTTGGACTGTGCAAGAACCTTGCTCTAGAGTTAGAACTGTGCAAGAAACCATTTGGCTTATATCAGATTGTGCAACAACCATTGTTTATAGCAAACGGTGCAACAAACCATTGCTAGAGCACGACTGTGGCAAGAACCATTTGCTTAGAGTAGACTGTGCAAAGAACCATTGCTTTAGAGCAGACTGTGCAGACTACCATGCACCCCATTGCATAGGGACTTTGAAGCTCTAACTGTGTTTCCTTCAACACCCAAAAGGAGGAATCCGAATCACATCTATTATGCTTCAACCATATTTTAGGTATCACCATTGAAACACAGAGAATGTTAATTTAACAGGGTAATGTAGGCGCAGAGAACAGGAAAGAGAAAAAGACACTATTAAATCACTTCAAAGGCAAATTTCCTCTTGCTCCCGGCCCCTTACTGAGGGATATGGACAAATTCTCTCACAAATCAACAGGTTTACTAGCAAGACAAACCCGCCTAGCTGCTTCAGACCCAGCCTGAAAATACTTTCTAAAGTCTCTGCTCTAGACCCTCCGATTTCATGGCAACAAAGGGACCACCAATATAATACCCAAAAGGGGACAAGCATATAAAAACAAATAACAAAGGGGATTGGCGATGTCACACCGTCAACGGAACTCTCTCCGTAAGGGATAATAAGCCCCCATAAATTTGTCCACGAAAAACATCTTGGATTCACTAACAGGGCGCTCAGCGCTAAGTTCTCCTGAGGTTTTAGCCCTAGGAGGTTATGCGAAGTATTATGCCTTCTTTGATAAGAGGCTGGAGGTGTTGCAAAACTCTATTAACTCTGCCTTGGCTCGGAGTTTTGACACTAATACGCCAGAAAATTGTAGACGTAGAGAACTCGCCGTAACCATACTTTGCGAAATATCTTCAACCTCGACTTGAGCAAAGCCTGGCCCAATCTCGAGAGTACCAAAGACATGTTAAGAGATTGAATAGAGGATTGGAAAACAGAAGCAGGAAGTATAACCTGAGGTTATAGGAATCCGAAAAGGACGGTGACGGGAGGAGAGATATACACTCTTATCTTGACAATGATTTGCCTGGGCCGTAGGTTGGAAGACCAGTGGATCCACTTCTGTAAGAAAGGGCACATTAGGAGTAGGGCCCCAGTAGTTCATATGGATGATAGAATTCTAGACCTCCAGAGCGGTCATGGCACAAGTACCTAAATATGGGTCGGGGAATGATAAGTACGCAATACTCACAGCCTACAGGAGAAAGATGAGTTAAGAATTGTGGGCCACAAAATCCTGATATTTCAGGGAATACTCCGCCAGTGTAACGCAAAAACGAAAACTTTCAACCTTATGTAAACTCTTACATGACAGGGCCATTAGGTTCAATTAATGTTCCCAGCAAGGCTGTGTGTTAGGTAGAGGGCAGACAGCTAATGTTCGATTATCCAGGAGACAGCAGACAGCATTTTCAGTTGGGAGAAGGAACCAGCATTTGAATAGGTCTTCATAGGGTGGTATAGGCAACTGACAAGTGTCCAGCTTTCTCTTTCGGACGATTGCCATCATGTCTAATGTGTATTGAAGGGGATACATTCTGAAGTTAAAAAAGGCTTATAAAAAAGACCTCTGTTATATTGGACCTGTTTAAATTTTGTATTGTTAGATCTGAGGCTCTTGGCTTCCCTTGTAGGCGAGGATGTAGTGGCGCATGGCCTCCGGGGGGATACCCTTCTTTGGGATCTCTGATTCCTCCCGCTGCTGGCATGGACGGCGGAGATTCCAAGGTTTAGAGGAATAATTTGTCATAAGACGGATCAGGTACCGATACACTACATGGACAGATCACATTATCAATTATTGATCCCACTACAAACCAAACTTTAATTGATAACATGGAATGTTGCGGGTCTAAACTCGCAATAAAGAGATAAAAAGTTCTAACCCATCTGAGACGAGTACAAAACTTGAATTGGTTATTTATCAGAAACTCATTGGAAGAAAGGCAGGGGAGGGGAGTCTGAAAGCGCCCTGGCAGGACTCATGCTATTCTGCGGATTCTCCGTTCTAAGGCAGGGGGGTAGTTATTCACTATTTTAGAAAAGGCCTTCACAATAACTTGGTTGAGGAAGAGATGGAAGATGCAGAGGGGGGAGGTTCCTTATTCTGAGAGGATCTATGCGGGGACTCCTAACGACTTTGGTGAAACATATATCGCATAATCAATCTAGTTCAGCGTTTTTGCTCTTATCTTAACTTAATATGGCACAAAGATGGGGAACATTTTAACATCCTAATGGGAGGATGATTTTATTACCACCCGGTGCCCGAGTTGGACAGACTCCTCACAGAGCACCAAACGAGTGGGACAAACTCGAGTGATGTGTTGCATTTGATAGATAAATTAAACTCCACGCATGTGTACACCTGGAGGACATTAAATGTGACTCTAGAGAGTATAATTTTATTCCCCGGACCACGTGTCATTTTCCAGGATTGACTTTTTTTCTCTACCTCTATGTAACTATGGGAGAGGTACAAGAATCATCTTGAAAGCTTATATATATTTTCTTTATCAATCCACAGTTACGCTTGTACTTTCTCAGTACCCCTCTCAGCTGCCCCATAGGATCTGGCATTTATTCCGGGTTAGTTAATCCAGTTGGAAGATTACGATCCTTCTTCTGTCGAACGAAATGGGAGGACTTTGTGGATGACTATTTGGCACACATGAACAACGTCCTTATTCTGGGCAGACAGCAATGGTGGTTCTTCGAGGCCATATCATCAATATGTAGCCGGAGACGCTGGGAAGCCCATACTAAATTTAAAAAATTACATCAAACATGCTTACTGCGCAAAGGAACTGGCAGCTGGCCTCCTACTGGTAGAGGAAGAAAATAATTTATAGAGAAGAAAAGATTCACTCTAGACTCCTTCATCCAAAGTCAGGCTTGTTGGGTAACAAGCTCTCACACAAATAAAATATTATAGTGTAGCGCCAATATAATCTAAGTAAACTTATGGCCAGATTAACAATATTCGCAATAAACTCGTACACCAATCTAGACTCTGAGGGATCCTGAGAACAAATTCCTATGTCTGATCATCAGGGGGTGGAGAGAAGATTCGGTTTGTGAATTCTTTGAGTTCTATACAGAGCGGCTCCAGCCAGACGCGGGAACGGATATTTTTTAATTCATTTTTAGATTCAGTCCCCTTTCCTTGTCTGACAGAAACCCAAAAATATGTTAGAGGATCCTATAAACACTAGGAAGAGGTAAGAGGGGACATTGCCTCCTCACACACGGGGAGTCACCGGGAGGACTGAGGATTCGGCAAACGAATTTTATTAAACTGCTTCTCCCCAGTTGGTGTCCCAGTGCTGACATCTCATTTATAATCTACAGTTATCAGGAACAGGTGAGATGGACAGACTACTAGAATCTCATACAATTTTATTACAAAAACCCAACAAAGACCCACTATTGGTCCACAATTATCGCCCATAAAGCCTGCTGAATTGTGATTATAAGACGGCTTCACGAAGAATCTATAGCGAATAGGAATCCAAACCTTGTTGCCCTTAATATTTGCAATCCCTCCCAGAGTGGGTTTGTACCGGGACGCAAATCTACGCTAAATATTAGAGCGCGCGATCTACTGCCTACAAATCAAATCTCAGGATCACGGGGCTGATTTGTCAATGCTCCTTAGCACTTGACGCAACTAATGCTTTTGATACTGGGTCATGGCCATTTTCTGTGGACTACATTGCGGGGAAGGGGGTTTGGATCAAAATTTAGTGATTATTGTGAGATAACACACAGGATTAATACCGCAACCTCCCTGGTGTAATCTATGGGGAAAATATCAGACCCATTTGATATCTTAGAGGGTACCCGACTGGGCTGCACACTTTCCCCATATTATTCATCTGGCGCTAGCCCCTGCCTGTTTCGCCTTTATCCGGGACAACCTCAGAGGAGAGGCATAAGGGAACCAGGAACCAGTTGAGATTGCAGCCTTCTGCGGATGATTGTTCTTCTGATCATTGTGAACCAGTTGTGAGACGCTACCACGAGTTTTGCGAATCCGCATAAGTAGGTGGGTTTCCTGTCGGGTTAACACTTCAACCCAGATAATAAACATTGCCATGATATTGAGGGGCCCATCAGACAGCTTGGGTCTTTGGTTTATCCTTTCATTGTGTAAGATCACAATGCCATATTTAGGAATCTATTCTTAACTAGATCTCCCTCACTTTTTATAAACATAATCATCACATCATCCTATATTCACTCTTGGAAAGGAGTTTAATGACATGGATAGGAAATTCCCTTATTCAATATGTGGGGAGGGGTAATGTTTTTAAGGACTGTAGATTTTCCAAGATTGTTATACATCATACATCACTCCCTACATGTTTGAGGAGAAAAGATGAGAGGGAAAGTAAACGCGCTATAACAGGAATTTTGTTGGAAGGGGGGGAGCCACGAATACACACCTGATTATTATGTTTTTTTTTGTTTTTTTTACAACAACAGACATCGTTATGGAGGATGGGACTGCCTTTTCTGGTGGGGGCATATTGGGGCGGCGGCACTCCTGCGGATCGGCGGGGGACTGGATACTGGGGAGATCAGGGTTTACAGATCCATCTTTGGATCAGTCTTTTTTGGGGGATCTTTCTCTGTATAAACTCTATTACACAGACGCATAACACCTCATTCCGGACTATTAGGTCTATATCTCATTGTTGATTTCTACTTGGAAGGCGATTGGCAAAACCTGAGGTGATACCAAACTGGACTGCACCCTCAATTTTTCTTCTAGTGCAGCTCATCGCTTTTTGGCAATCCAAGATTTTCAGGAGGGTCCCCGCATGGGAATTTTATCGTAGGAGCAGGGGGGAATTATCTCAAGTACTTCATATAATCAAAAATGAAATCTAGACAAGATTTATCCCTAGTTGAGCTCGGGATAATTTACCGGTGTGGAAAATCTCCCATTTTCCATATCTTTGGCCCAGCTTGCATTGTAAGTGATTTTGGGATCTCATCGGATGAATTGGATTCAAGCCTTTGGGCGATAGTTGCGACAAGACACTTCCCTCAAGGGACTACACCTCCGATTATACATATATAACCCTATACGCAGATTGGTCTTCTCTAAGACCCAATGGCAATTACGAATTGGAAGCGGGCCCGTTCCCTAGTCCTTGCCTTGGAATGACGTTGCAATAGGCCTCAAAAAAATAGCAGTATGTTTTGCCCTCCCAGCAGATACTGGGAAATGACTCTAAAATACATCCCACAATAGAGCATACATCTAACCCAAAAAGGGGGACACAAAATGGGGATTTACCCAACAACTTATGCTTTCCAACTTGTAGTGCGCCAGAGGCAGACTTATTCCATTGTTTTATGGTGCTGCCGACACATTTTTTTTTTTAAACCACTTTTGGAAAAAAATTATTACTATTCACCACTTCAACTCACAAACTTTATCCCCAGAACCCCATTGTGGGCGATTTTCGGTCTTATAAAAAAACACACAAGATACATCATGTAACCTGGGTGCAGGAAGCTTCTACACTTATCGCAGCAGCTGCGGGGAGTGAAGACGATCTTACAATCCTGGATTCATGGAAACACCAACCTTTATATTATTTTTAGAAATAACTATCGTATTTAATGTAAAATGGACTGGGTGGAGGGTCTCGTACGAAATGAATCCGGGTTGAAAATTTCTTTTTGATCTGGGGAAAGCTTTATCTCTTTGCTGCCAGATCCCATATAAAAATGCTATAAGAATTATAGTTTTTTTAATTAACATGCATGGTAATCAAAATAGAGTTTTGGAGGGGATCACGATACTTGACCAATAGTTTGGGTAGGATGGGTTGAAGAGGGGAGCCCGCATGGGGGACGGGATGCGCGCTACTCGCCATCGATCCGCCTAACTTTTGGAGACTGAGAAGCTCAGTCGGTTCATATCGTTAATTATGTGGTTTATGTGGAGGACATGGAAACCTGTATTTTCGGTTTTTGGTTTTCTCTTTCCTTTCCTACATGTCTTACCTCAATCACTAATAGTACTCATTAAGAGTTAATATATGTGAGGAACAGCCATCTAGGTCATGCATGCAGATGTTAAGTAAAATGGTACGTTACTCCTAAAGGAACAGGAACCAGTGCTTGTCACTTGCTTTCATATGTTTATTAAGTTGGGGGGAGGGGGGAATTAGAGGGTATGGGGATTATAGTAGAAAATGGGTATTTTTCCTTATGACATCTTGAAATGACGCAACAAAAAAGCTAATATTACATAGAGAGATTGTTTATTTGACTGTTATGTTATTGTTATAGGTACAATGTTTACGTTATACCTGTTTTGTACATGGAAATACTCAAAAATATAAACAAAAAAAAAACAGCAATTCTATATTACACCACTGGTGATGAAAGGTGCAAATAAAAATATCCTGCTTTATTATACTCATAAACATACAGTGACGTGTTTTTTTACTTTGCCCACCCAGGTTTGTTCATTGTCGCAGCATCCACGTAATTCTTAATACAGCATTCTATATTCACAACAGGTGAATTGAAGGTGCAGAAAATACGTTTATCTATACCAAAAAATATAACAGATACGTGTTTTTTGGACTTCTTTTGCCCAGTCCAGATTTGTTGTAGACACCTTGACAGATTAAATTTGAAATCCAGCATTTTTGTTTATGATTAGAGAGTATTTGAGAATAGCTGTGATTTGCCGTCTTTTAATAAGAGAATTCCAAAACTATTTCATACCTTCTCAAATTTTTATTAGTCTGAACATGGAGCGAAATGCAGGTGGTAAGCGAGCAAAGCGGGGGGTAGGCACATGGAGGTAGAGGTACGAGGTTGTGTCACTTCCAGTGCTGGAGAAAAAAACGAATCGCCAGCGGATCGGCAGTTGCAGGTCCGTCAGGGCACTGTCATCGACTGGGTCAGGGCCCTGTGAACCTAAGTATCGAACATCATAGCCAATACTGTCAATTCAGTGGTTAATTGCAACTGCATCTAGCTGTTATAACCTCCTCGTTCCTCGCAGTCCACGGCCCACAAAATGTCGTCATCAGCATCATCAGCATCCGTCCAACATGAAGCAGCCCAAAGGTCAACTCATGTACCCACCACTGTGGATAATCCATTTCTGCAACCCTCTTTGATGACAAAATGCGGTTGGGGTCAAAAGGGCATGTTAAAAGATAAAAAGGATGGATTTAGTCTGCTCTGACGCCCAGTTACTGTTTGCCATCAGAGGGGGTTTGAAGAAGCCGGTCAATCGGCAAAAATCCCGGGCGGTCGGCAACGCCTTGCAGTGCCCCTTGCTTTAAGCCCGCAGCTTCTGGATGCAGAAAGTCAGGACAACCAAGTCACCTGTGTTGATGATGATGATGACGACGACATTGCGGATCCATCCTGGTCTTTTCCGCAAATTTGCTTGCGAGAGCTTAAACAGTGGACAAGGAGGAAGACATGGGTAGGGGCCAATAGGGGGTCCCGCCACAAAAAGGGAGAGGGCGGTCGCAAAGTCCGCTGATATAAATTCCGCCACCACGGTCAGCGCAAACCCCGCCCTCTCTTATCGCCGTCAAAAAGGTTTCCAGACCTCTAAAACCTGGGCCTTCTTTCACAACCCCTCTGATTCACCCAGATGTCATATGCCGCCTTTGCCGTAAACGCATAAGTAGAGGCAAGAACTTAATTTGGTTAACCACCACCAACATGTCAAAGTCACTTTGCAGCAAATTTCATGAGTTGAAATGGAGGACATTGGCCAAAAAAGGCCAGACCGACCCCAAGGCCTCCAACCTTTGTCACACCCTCTGTCTCCGCCTCCTCCCCCCCACCACCAAGCGTTCCTCAGCTGCCCATGTCCTCCAGAGTCATGATCAGGGATCAGCCCCCCCGCTTCAGCCTCCACCGTCGCCCGAGTACCACCAGCACCACCAAACCCATCCTACCCCTTCCTCCTCCGCCAGTTTTTACGACCTGCACGCCGTAACAGTGACCAGTCTACAGCCAGCCTTCTGTCTTCCAGGTTTGGGAGCAAAGAAACACTTAACTCAAACCATCCCAAAGCCAAAAGCCTGAATGTCGGCATTGCCAGGCTTTTGGCCTTGGAAATGTGCCTTCCGTCTGTGGACACAGATGGGTTCCGCCACGTCATGGCCCTCGCCTGCCCCCAATACCAGATGCCGAGCAGGCATTTCTTTGCCAGAAAGGCCGTCCGTGCCGTGGGCCCGCCACGTGACATCTAAAATTTCAAGCGCGTTTTTCGCATCTGTGTCCGGAAAAGTCCATCTCACCACCGACACATGGACTAGTAAGCACGGCCAAGGCCACTAAATCTCTGTGACAGCTCACTGGTGAGCTGGGGGGATGTCTCTGGGGGGGACGGTGGCTCCAGGCCGGCGCACGCTCTTCAAACCGCAGGATGGTTTCAGGGCTCTTTCCCCCAAGGTCCTCTGGTGGCACAGTGCCCCGAGACCCAGGCCTGTTGAAATTAATCTGCCTTGGAGGGCCGTCTACACACAGGTCAAAGGGGCTGTGGACGGCTCGAAGCACCGAGACCCAGCGCTGGCTGGGGGACACGAACCTTTGCCAGCAAGGTGGGGTGCGATAATGGGGGAAATCTGCTGGCCGCCCTTAAGATCGGTTGGCTGGAGCATCATCCCTCTGCCTGGCACATGTCATGAACCTTGTCGTCCAGAATTTCTAAAAGAGTACCAGGGTCTGGACTTCCTGCTGAAGAAGGCTCGGAGGTCTAGTTCGCATCTTCCGCCGTTCGCACCTGCTTCGTTCCCCGCCTGGCAGTGATTGCAGCGTCAGCTCGGGCTCCCCGTCAAACAGTTTCATTGTTGACGTGGCAAAACACGTGGAATTCAAACCCTTCCTACTTGCTCCAGCGATTGTGGCATGCAGCGCATAATTGCCATTAGCTGTACGTAAGTGACACATGGACCTGACATGCAGCGGTGCGGACCTCGGGGTGTTGAACACAAAGAGTGGAGGGCAGGTTAAGGAGTCTGACCATCCTTGCAGTTTTGAAGAAGCCACAAAATGGTCAGTGAGGTCAATGCCCTTGCTCAGCAATAAGAGCAGTGTGGTTGTTCTTAGTTCTGGATACGATCGTTGGACACTCTGAAACAAGGTCCCGCCAGCGACGGAGGAGGTGACGGACACAGATGCGGACACGGAGGCCTTATCTCGTTTCAAATCCACAAGGCCGGACAGATTTCACATTTCATCGGTTTCATTAGGCAGTGGTTCGGGGTCCGAGCTAGTGCAAGGTGGCGAATCGCTCTCAGGGGGAAACATTTTTAGGCAAAATCAGGGCTGTGTTTTAAGCCCGTGCCGGAGGCGCGGAGGAGGGGAGGGGGGAGGAAAGGTTTTTCCTAGAACCGAATTTTTACCGACGTCCCTCCTTGGAAAAAAGGGGTTTGGGGCGAATTTTTTGGGGGGAGGAGGAAGAGAAAGGGAAAATCGTTTGCTAGTGGCCCCGGGCCAAAAGGCTTGGGAAATTTAAGGGTCCCTCTTCACATGAGTGCTTGGAAAGCCCCCATTTCCCTTTAAAAATGATCCTCGCATTTAAAGGGCCCTCAAAAGAAAAAAGTTAAATGGGTGGCCACCCTCTGGACCCGGTACCAAAAAAAAAAATCAGCACTTTCCTTTCCCCCCCCCCAAATGAGAGGTTTAAAAAAACGGAAAAAGGAGACCTTGCGATTTATCAAATGGAGCATCTGTTGCGTCTGCTTTGGGTTCCCAAAAGGGCACGGTGGAACCAAAATCAGCGGGCGTGACAGCAAGTAGAGGAGTTTCCGTAGGGTAGCGGGAGCAGCAGGCCAAGGTTGGGGGGAAGCCTTAAAGGGTGGGCCTCTGGCAATCTTTGTTTAACACCTCACAACGCATGCAATTTCAGGGTTTCAAAACCAAAACACAGGATCAGCTTTTAAAATAAAGGTGCAAAGACTATTGCGTTCAACCCCCGATGTTTTTGGGAAAGTGTTGGAACCCCCTTTGCTTCTGGGTATCCAAAAGGACGAATGGCCGATGGCCGTTTAACCCCTAAAGGGGTTTTTCCTACCCCCGCAGCCAGCGTCATATCTGAGGGGGACCCTTTTGCACTGGGGGTGGGGTTTTCTTTTCAGACAAAAGCAATCCCCGGCCCTTTTCCCCAAAAAAATGTTTGGGTCGTTTGATTTCATCAAGGGTGAATCAGGATGGATCTCTGATGATGTTGTGGCCCCAATTTTCCGGGGGTCACCCATTTTTTGGGGGCGGTTTTTCTTTTACATTCCTTTTCAAAAAAAATGGTTTCCCCTTGAAAATTTTTTTTTAAAGATCATTTCCTTTTCTGCAATTTTTTTTTTTTTCCTCTTTTTTTTCTCTTTTGCTGTGAGGAGCTGTAAAAGGGCGCCAAAGGGTTTTATGACAAAAACCCTATTCCATTTAATTTACTTTTTTTCTTATTTTGGGGGGGGAACATCTTCCTTATGGAGGCACCGTTAAGGTGGGGGTAGTGTTTTTTTTTTGCCCTTTTGCCATAATCAAACATCTGCCAAAATCACAAAAGGGATTATGGGAAAGGGGTGGAAAAAATCATGCCCCCCTCTAAGGTTTTTTTAAAAAATCCCCAATTTAACTTCTGATTCACTGATCTTTGAGAAGCAAAAAGGAAATAATTGTTCCAAGCCAATATTGCTTCATCTACATAGCGTTTCGGGGTTTGACCTCTTTCTAGGCAGAGACAGAGCGATATTGGCTGACTGGTGGGAGGCATTGAGTGGGTATGACGAAGAAGGGCGAACATCCTTCCTGTATGGAGAGCACCAGTTTTAATGGTGTGTGTGTTTTGTTTGGCCTTTTAGCCCACTACTCAGCATCTGCATATCACAAGGCATTATGGGAAAGGAGCTGGATAAGCTCACTGCGCCCTCTATTGGTTGTAAACAAAATCACCAATTTACTTTGTTTCACTGAATCTTTGAGAAGCAAAAGGAATAAATTGTCAATCCATATTGCTCATCTACATACGCGTTTCGGAGGGTTTTGCCCCTAATTCAGTGCAGAGCAGAGCGATATTGGCTTGAATGTGGCTGGAGGCAAAGAGTGGGTATGAGAAGGGGAACATCTCTTCCACTTTTCTAAGAAAGTTTTCGCATTGTCAACATTGTTTTGAGGCTCATGTTGCGTGTGACTCCAGCTATAATTATGGATCCCTTTGGAACAGAAATGTGGACTTCCTAAGACTTGGCCGTTTTCTCCTCCAATTTTTAATAAGTGGCTGAGAAGTCATATTTATAATTTTTGGGATCATGGTAGCTGTGAGATACAGCAATAATCATGGTCCTTTGGAAAAGACAATGTGATTCTAAGTGGGAATTTCTCCCTCACATTTTAACAGTGGCTGGAGAAGTCATTTTTTTAATTTCTTTGGTCTTGCGGCTTTGAAAGTGCAGCAATATACAGGTCCTATTATAAAAAATGTTGTTTCTAATGGACATTGTTCTTCACAATTGTCAAAGTGGCTCATGGGTCATGTTTTGGGAATTTTTGGGGGCATTATGCTGTGACATGCAGTATACTACAGGTCCTATTCTAAAAAAATGTGTGTTTCTAACAGACATTTTGTTCTTCACAATTGTCCAAGGGGCTCACAGGGTCATGCTTTGAATTTTTGGCGGGCATTTTGCTGTGACATGCAGCTATACTACAGGTCTATTCTAAAAACTTGGTTCGTTTCTAACAGACATTTGTCTTACACAATTGTCCCAAAGTGGCTCAAGGGTCATGCTTTGAATTTGTGGGGGCATTTTGTTGTGACATGCAAGCTATACTACAGGTCCTATTCTAAAAATGTTGTTTTAACAGACATTTGTTCTTCACAATTGTCAAGAGTGGCTCAAGGGTTGATGGTGCTGTCGAAACAGGGTATAGGTAGGACTCTGTTAGTAATGGACACATATTGCAAAATGACTTGTTTTTGCAGATCTATAACATTGCTATCAATCCCTGTATTGAGAACCAACCCATCTTAATACATGAAAAAAAAGAGAGAAACAAGAAATGGTGGGATTCCATCATATTTTAAAAATGTGTTTTCTAGAATTAAAACTACTAAAAACTTGCAATGTACAAAAATAGCTGGTAAAAAATTCCTGAATATGTACAAGGGAGGTAGGAAAAACTGGACAGATGTAGGTTATTCAGAGGGACATGGAGTATGCGAGCCATGGACAGAGAACATAAGTACAGAGAAATTTCCTCCAGCACGTTGAGTAAAATGAGAAAAGAATGCCAGCAAAAGGGCACCTGGTTGTAAAAGGGAGGTTAACCACCAGTATTTCCATGTGAAGCTCAATTGGTCCGAACTCATTCGGAGGGGCAAGCGCTACCAGGTCTTGTCTGTGTACTGAGGAAGGCTGGAGTTCTCACACTTCCGCAACTCTGCTTTCAGCACGCCAGTTTTTGTTGCTGGTC
The DNA here is from genome assembly GCA_025379985.1 of Phyllomedusa bahiana. NCBI lineage: Eukaryota > Metazoa > Chordata > Amphibia > Anura > Hylidae > Phyllomedusa > Phyllomedusa bahiana. Next base: position 31,231 of record JAODAL010036816.1, read on the forward strand.
ATCAGGGCATTTTAACCTGCGTGGTGTTAATAAGATGACGGAATGCAGCCTGCTGCTCACGCACCCACCTGTAACTCCAGCTCTCGGGTCATGCTGTGGCAAAGGGGAACAGTTCTAGTCAATGTCCAGGTCAACTAAAATGGTGGGTTGAAAGACTCCTTTTTACGGCTCACTTTGTAATCTACAGGGTTCAGACAGGTTTAATGGTCAATATGTGGCCCAGGCAGGAACAGTATATGTCTCTGTTCAACTAAAATGGTGGTTGAAAGACTCCTTTTTATGCAATTTTTAAAAACAGTGGGTCAGACAGGTTTAATGGTCATTATGGCGGTTTACGGAAAGATATAGTTAGTGTCACAGTTCAACAAAAATGGTGGTGTGAAAGCCTCCTTTTTGCGGCACTTTTTTATTTGGAGGTCATGCAGGTTTCGGGTCATGCTGCGTTCCAGGGACAGGATATTCAATGTCACAGTTACAAGTAACTTGATGTTTCAAATCATACTGCCTCTGGACTTTTAATTGTGGGTCATGCAGTTTAAGGGTCATGTGTGGTGGTACAAGACTGGATAGTGAATGGTCTGTGACTTTTTATCTGTGATTGTATTAAACCTAAGTGTGTTGCCTAGATGTAGCAGGTATCCATTTGACTAGTTCGTGGAGTTAATTTCAGGGCTTCTCCAGCCTTGTTTGGGTTGTAATAATGAAGGATGCTGTTTGCTCTCCATAGACTTTAATGGTAATCGCTCATTAACATCTATGCTCACTATCGAAAACCTTATCGATAGCGGCCGACTATCGACTATCGATCGATCTCGATAGCCAACGCAATCGCTCAATACTAGTCCTTAGTAATATTTCGTTGGACATATTGCTCCCACTTGAGCATATATGAATGCTGGACCATGTTGACTGGAAAAGGGTTAGACAGGATTAGACCTCTGGTTGAAGAGCAAGCTTTACATATAAGCTCAAATGAAGTAGGGGGAGATGCCGTAGAAGCTCCCAAGACAGAATTGAAAAAGTGTAGAATTTGTATATGGGAAAATCTACAAGATTCCGGGAGTGAGTATCTGCTCTGTAATGCTTCAAGGTCAGGCCTTTCTTGTGGAATGGTCCACAAAGTCCGCATAATGGAAAACTTTCCTTTCAAACCGACCTCATCGCTGGGTTGTCAATGCTCTCTGGAAAAGAGGGATTAAACAGAAAAGATGTCATGGCAGACCGTGGTGAGCTTAAATTGAAGGTTTTTGCACATTTTTTCCATATTGCCCTTGTTACTGCATGGGTCCAGCACGTGATGTACTGGTGGTGAAAAAGTGGAAGTTGGCCCACGAACATGGAGGGCGTTGGGTGAATGGGGCTACACCATATTTTTGATTTCTGCCCAATCGAGAGTTAAGCGTGTAATGAAGACCAGGCTGTATGCGTCTTAGTTGGGCAGCCCAGCTACTATTTTACTATATCACGGCTGATTTCCCAGTCCGCCTCAGTTTCTACGGGCAGCAAGATCTGATTTTTTAATGCGATGCCTTCCAAAGGCTCAAATAAAATCTTAGAAATGGGCTCTGCAGGGATTTGAGCTCTTTCATTGGTATAGGAATAGGAAGGGTGGATTTCAGAGTTAAACCAATTAGGGTAAGATATTCATCTTAATCGCCAGGGGGGATACTCGGCCTTAGCCAAGAAAGAAGATGAATTCCATTTGAATGCATTGAACGGAATCTCCAGAAACATCTTGGGGAAATTCTTACATAAAGAGAAGCAAATGTTTTTGTAATGTTTATGCCCAGATATTTCAGGAAAGGGCTTTTACAATTATATTTATAATTGCGTTGTTTAGAGTTTCCAATCATCATGTGTTAAATTTTATGGGGGGGGGGAAAAAGTCTTCAGTTTTTCATAGTATTTATTTTGTAACCACGAGATTTGATAGAAGGTTCGCTGAAGGGACTGGAGTTTAGCAGGGTGGGTGTGGGAGGTAAGTGTCAAAGTATATCGTCCGCAAATAACGATAATTTAAATTCCCTATTCTTTCAATCTTTATGCCTTAATATCCGGGTTGAGGCGTATGGCTGAGGCCTAAAGGACTCTAGACAATAAAAACAAATTATTAGCGGGGAAAAAGGCGCCCCCTGTCGTGTTCATAAAGATTTGAGTAAGGGAGAGTTCGTGTTCGGTGAGTTTATTGAATGCAGTGGGAAAAGAATATAATACCTGTGGTGCATCAAGAAAAAGGACAGCTGATTTCCAAAACATTTTTAAGAGTTGACATCATGTAAGACAATTCAATCGGTTCAAATGCCTTCGGATCAAGGCTTAAAAAGAAGGCAGGGGAGACGGGAATGTTGTTTTATTTAAGTGCATCATAAGATTGATTAGTACGTATTGTTTTATCCCTCCTTGACGACAGAACGCACAAAGCATACCTGGTTTTTTTGTATTAAATGAGGAAGGAATAAGCAAATCTGTCTGCCATATCTTTGTAAAAAATCTTTAAGTCACAATTGAGAAGTGCAATGTGGCGATAGTTTGATACATCCATGGATCTTTGTCTGGTTTTGTATTAAGGATATAAATGAATGTAAAAAAACTTTGGCCCACTGAGGTTACTTCCTAGAATAGAATTTATAGACTTTTAACTGGTATGGGATAATTGGAGCGGCAAAGATGTGATAGTATAAATTTGTCAGTCCATCTGGACCGGTGCTTTTCCTTTCTTTAAGCCTTTGAGAGTAGTCTAATTCTCCTGAGTAATAGGATAAAAAATAATGAGCATTTAGTTTGTCTCAAGGGATCTTTAGAGGAGCGAGGCTGATTGAATTTGGACAAAAAATTCATGCAGAACCCTCTCACTAGCTATGGGATTGGATGTAGGGGAGTCTGGAAAGAGATAGAGTTTTGTGAAGTAGGTGTGAAACATTTTGCCCATTTCTCTGGGTCATAAATTATCTGTCCATTTTTAAGGGGCATGGGGTGTCTGGCGCTCCGTATCTTCTCTAAGTTGACGCGCCAACAGAGAGTGGGCCTTGTTAACCCTTTATAATATCTCCTGCACTTCGTAATATAACAGAAGTTTCTCTGTTTGTCAATTGCCAATGATTTCAATGAGATCACAAGTTACTATTTTGCACTTTAGATCTAGTCGGTTTCACTCTCAAAGAAGCCTCATAGAGCTGCCAACTGCTGTTGATAAACTGTGTTCTAAGAGAATTGAGCATTTCTCTTTAATCTTAGTTCGATTGAGATACAATTTCCTCGAATAACAGCTTTTGGTGGGCCTCTACAGAGTCATCCAGAGAGAGAACCGAGCCTCATTATTGCAAGTATTTTAAATAAGATGTCTAATTTCTTCTTTGTCTGTGGTTTTGTAATTAGATCTTTTCGTTTAGCCGCACAGTGGCATTTTCGGATCGCGTGTTAATTTGGATCGCAGGGTCAGGGTAACGGGAGCGTGGTCAGACCACGTGATTGGCCCAATGTGTGCATCTACCATACGCCTCAGCGTGGGAGTGTTTCCGAAAACATAATCAATCCTAAAATGGGATTGATGGGGGGGAGAGAAGAAAGAAAAACCTCTCTCTGTTGGATGCGCTATTCTCCACAAGTCAAACAGTCCAAATTTCCTAATCAGTTTTCTGAAATCTCTGGATAGCCTGGCCTGTGTAGAATCCACAGTTTTTTTTATTTAAGTACAGTCTATCCATGGTATCTGAGAAGGCTAAATTAAAGTCTCCTCCCAGAATCACCATGGATGAGGTTGACCTTTTCAATTTGTTTAAATACGCGTGTAAAAAAGCGTTGTTGCGATTTATTTGGGCATATATGTTACATAACGTTAGCGGGATCCAAGGTAAAGTGCCCTAAGAATGAAGTACCTTCCCTGTTCATACAAGGATGAGTTATTGATTTGGAACGGGCAATTTGAAGATAGCTATTATAGCAACTCCTGCTTTTTCCTGTCTTGTGAGGCGGAAATGGATGGAGAGGGAAAGGAGTTTTTAAGAAAATTAAGGTTTCCGGACTTATTAAAATGTGTTTCTTGAAGAAACACAATGTCTGCCCCAAGATTCTTCAGTTCTGATGCCAGTAACCTGCGTTTAGTACCTGAATTGAGGCCTTTAACGTTTAAAGAGGTTAATTTAGCCATCATGCAAAATTAAGTAGTTGTGGAGCAAATTATAAAGCTCTTTGAGATTTAGAAGAAGTGTATCATTGGGATGGTAATGCAGACAGAAACATAGGGAGGGAAATTGACAAAACAGTGTGACAAAAATCTAGACCCATCTGATGGAGACCTAGGTTAAATCCCTGGTCATGGGGAGACAGGACCTGAAAGAACAAACAAAGTCCTGATAGGATGGATATAAAAACAAAATGTTTCCATCCTAATCGTCCCCTGTGGGGGAAATACCAGAGACAGTGTAGAACACCAACAGTTTACAATTAAAGACCTACTTTCATATGCAACAAATTAGTTTGCACATTCGACGCCAGTGGTCCTCGGCCACCCGAGGGGAGGATGAACTAAGTATGAAAAGAGGAAGGGGGGTTAGGTAGCGGGAAAAGAGAGGGAGAAAAGAAAGAATAATAATAAATTTTAAAAAAGGGGGAGAGAGGAAAAACATCAAGCGGGAGGGGGAGGCAGAGGATGGAAGGAATAGAGGTTAGGAGGCGGGGTTTGGAGAAATCCTGTAAATAGCGAGGCTCTAAGAAGTCTCATATCAGATGTTTTCTCCCCCATGGTGGCCAAGTCCCACCCCGTACTACTTACATCACTCGCAGCAGAAAGATGAAGGGCTGCTAATTTTAGCCACAAATAATTTTGAGGAAACAAACAGCATGGTAAAGTACATATCAAAAACTTCAATTGTAGTTAACTCTTGAATAGTTCAGAGGAAGCACATTAATCTTGTGAGATACATAGGTGCAATCTTCTAATAGGAACCAGCTACTTGCACATTATATTCGAATAGAAATACCAGATTAATTATCTGGAAAGTGATTTCATTTCTTTTTTTTCATTTTTTGTGGCCCTAGAGAACATTCAGGTAGTGGGACACATACTTCCCTTCAATGGGAGGATATTTAGAGGCATTATTTGGTGTGCTATGGATTTGTTTCCTCAGTTTGGCAGGCGGAGGACTGGAAAGGCATTTTATCTCCCAATCCTGAATATCTGTAGTTCCAGGTCAAGAAAGAGCAGAAGTGGTTTAATTCCTCATGTGTCTTCTGAATGGTAGTCTTTCCATTCTTGGTGGCAATTAGCATAAAAAGGGATAGCCCCCATTTATACTGATCGTCTTTGCGTTTGTGCTCAGCCGTAGTCGGCCTCAGGACACCGTGTCTATTTATATAGGTGAGCCAAGATTAAGTCTTGAAAAAGTTGGATTGGTGTAACTTCATAAGTATCGTCTTCATGACCCTAGCTCGATTCCATTATGGCGTTCCTTATTTGAAAGTCATGGGAGGCAAGATAACATCTCTGGGGTGCTGGACGTTGGTTTGGTTTCAATGCTCTGTGAGCCGGTCAATTTTGATAACTTGAGTCTCTGTTCGCCCCCAAGACAGAGGGTTAAGATTGTGGAAAGACCATAGTCTTGAGATCTTCTTGGTCCTTTGACTCTGGTATGCTCTTACTCTGATAATACTACGTCTGCCCCTATTGTCAATGTCCTCTGGCGTCTAGAGGCTTCCTTTAATGTTCGGCTTGTATTGGACACTTGGATTGTAGATGTGAGATATAGGACCTGGTGTACATCTTGAGGACTCTAGGTCTTCTACACGATCATCGCGATGCCTGCCTTTAGGTCTTCAGGATAGCTGCGATTTCGGACTTGTCATTGCATCTCTAACCTCAGCTACTTAATTAATGCTTTTAAGTAATGCTTTGTAGTAGATGTGCGCGGTTAGGCTTTCATTTCCCGGGACATTGCGACCCATGTTGGGGGCAGGTCTTGGCCTCTAATAGACTCAGAAGAGGACGCCCATTCATTGTCTGTAGTATGTTGGATACATGTGTAAGGTCGGACCTTCCATATGATCTCATTGGGATATGCAGTGTTGATCTAGACCCTGAAATCCCTGTTGTTTTTTTTTTAGGGTACCAGGGGCACGAGTTTAGTGGCTATTGAGATCAATCTGGAAGAGCAGTATCCCAAGTTTCTCCGTCTATCTGAGAATTGGATCCTCCTTAGGTTGTTCAAAGTACCTCTCCTTAGAAAGTTGGTATGGAAGTGGGTATTGTCTGAGCCACCTAGAGTATCAGGGTGTTTAGGCTAATTTTGACTGGAGGTTAGAAGTATGGTAAAGAATTAAGTAGCTTGACTTTGGTGTAGGGAGTCAGATATGATTTACTTTGCTTCTTGTGATCTCTAGTGTGAGCCTTTGTATTGCCCTTGGAAACTGCTTCTCTGGGGTGGGATTGGTTGGAATATATATTTGAGTTAGAATGGCTTCTGGGCTATAGCATGTGCCCTCTTTTTGTTCGGGTGCTGCATCTGTTGCTTTAACTTTGCCAGGTTGCAAGGAGAGACAGGGGCGCAGAGAGATAATGGCACTGTCAGCCACGTGTAGCCGCTCTGAATGGAGGCAGGGGATCAAGTTGGCTAAGTTCTTGCATGTGGGGATATAAATGCACTCCAGCCAATATGCAGCATAAAAGTCTGTTAGAAGATTATAATTCTGACAGATCTCTGCATGACCCGGCTGCTGAGCAATCCTTTCCCCCCCCTCTGTGTGGTCAGTGTGATCCTACCTCGCTTCAGAAGCTTGGTATGCCGTAAAGGGCTTTCATTCCTGCATCGGGCCCAGAGGAGGGTGGGGTCTACTCTGTTCTGTGGAATGCGTCCAGGGCCGCATAGGGCAGTAAGGGGGTACTGCCGTTATGGGGCACGGGCAAACAAGGGGGCCCGCGGACCGCCGCGGCCCCTTATTTATTACAGGAGCCTCGCTGGCCCATATTTACCTTATCATGGCCGCCCGTACTTATCAGGGCCCGCACCGCACACACCAAGCACCACCCGCCCCGTACACATCAGGGCGCCGCCGCAAAATCAGGGCCCGCCACGCGCAGTATAAGGCCCGGGACCCGCCCGCAGTCCCGTTCGCATCACGGCCCGCTATTTATCAAGGGCCGGCGTGGCCCATTTAACAATAGGCGCGGCGCGATGTAACTATCTTCAATCGCGCCCTGCTTCTACTCGGCCGCCAGCCTAATAACTAATAAGCTGTGCGGCCGAGGAGCTTCTGGAGGAGCGTCCCCGCGCTGCCGGCGTGGTGACGTCACGCCACCCAGTGTTGGCGCGGAGGTGAAAGGACGTCGGCCGAGGAAGGAGAAATGGTAAGTAATCAGGTGTTTTATTTTATTAAATTGCCTGAGGGGGGCGTATATCTGCTGAAGGGGGCTATACTGCTGAGGGGGCTATATACCTGCCTGAGGGCTATATACTGCATGAGGGGGCTATATACCTGCATGAGGGGGCTATATACCTGGATGAGGGGGGCTATACACCTGCATGAGGGGGGGGGGCTATACCTACCTGAGGGGGGCTATATAACTTCTGGAGGGGGGCTATACCTGCTGAGGGGCTATACTGCATGAGGGGGCTATACCTACCTGAGGGGGATATATACCTGCATGAGGGGGGGCTTATACATACCTGAGGGGGGTATAACCTGTGGGAGGGGGGCGTCAGACTGCCTGGGCCGCGAGGGGGCTATACCTACCTGAGGGGGGCTATTTATACCGCTTGAAGGCATTGGGGGCTATATACCTGCATGAGGGCCGGGGGCTATTTCTATATACCTACCTGAGGGGGCTATATACCCAGCTGGAGGGGGGCTATCCTGCTGAGGGCTATATCTACCTTGTGGGGGCTAAATCTACCTGAGGTGGCTTCTACTACCTACCTGAGGGGGTATATACCTGCTGGAGGGGGGCTAATATTAACATTAATAAACACCTGCTGGGAGGGGGCTGTATACCTGCCTGAGGGGGCTATACCTACCTGAGGGGCTATATACCTGCTGGAGGGGGGCCTATCCTGCGCTGAGGGGGCTATACATGCCTGAGGGGGGGGGGGCTATACCTACTGAGGGGGCTATATAACCTGAATGAGGGGTGGCCTATACCTACCTGTGAGGGGGCTATTGATACTGCATGATGGGGGGCTATACCTACCTGACGGGGCTATATAACTGCTGGATGGGGGCTATACCTACCTGAGGGGGCTATATACCTTGCATGGAGGGGGGTCTATACCTACCTGAGGGGCTATATACTGGGAGGGGGGCTATACCTGCATGAAGGGGGCTATACCTACCTGCGAGGGGGGCTTAACCTACCTGAGGGGCAATATACCCTGCTTGGGGGGGGCTATAACTGCGCTGCAGGGGGGCCCTATACCTACCTGAGGGGGCTAATATACTTGCCTGAGGGGCGCTATACTATGAAGGGGGGGATATACCTGCCTGAGGGGGGCTATACCTACTGAGGGGGCTTATATATACCTGCCATGAGGGGGGGCTATACTGCCTGAGGGGGCTATATACCTGCAAGAGGGGGGGCTATATACTTGCCAGAAGGGGGGCTATCTATATACTTGCCAGAGGGGGGGCCTATCTAATATAACCCTGCCAGAGGGGGGCCTATCTATATACCTGCCAGAGGGGGGGCTATCTATAACTGTCTGAAAGGATCCTAATATGAGGGTCTCTTTATATACCTTCTGAAGGACCAATACGTACCTGCCTGAGGGGACCCATATATCCTGCCTTACTGAGAAGGGCCTATGATATACCTACCTGACTGAGGGGCTATAGAGCTAATTAAGACTGAGGGGGCATATACACTATAATTAGCTGCTGAAAAGTGAGGATTCTTAGATGTGTGTGTTAAATTATGCAGGACGAGTCGTGGCCGAGAGGAAGTCATCATGGCGGTGTGGGCTGAAAGGAAAAAAAAACAAGGAGGAAGACGACCACTTCCTCCTGCACTGGTTCCTGATCCAGGCACTGTCAGGTGACATTGGAGCTCTGTTGGTGTCCCTGGAAGAGACCCGGAGGTCGTCTCAGCCATCTATCTCCTAGGAGCAGGTAAGAGGAACACACCATTCACTTCTTACACCGTAGTCAGGTGAGGGGGGGGGCACATAGTTTCCTTCTTTAACTCTTTCCTTTCCTGTCTGGTTTGCCTCCTGCAGATCTTTCTGTCCGTCTTTTTACATTTACAGAGAGTTTTGCAGGATGTACGGTTTGGATCACTGGAATGACAATATACTGCAGTACACAAGTATCGTATATTGTATTAGCAATCACTTGTACAAATACCTAGGTGAGACAGGAAAAAAAATAAAGATTTAAAACTACATTATTTTTAAATATTACCACCCTAAAAAATGTTGGAATAGTGTCTTCGTGACGGTCTCCTCACTTTTGCTATAAAATTGGAATTAAAGTGGAAAAGTCATCTGCTCCCTAAAACGGAAAATGATACAAATAAAAACCCTCACCCCATAACAACTTATCTCTGACACAGCTTAGCTGACAGAAGAGGTTATTGGTCTAAGTAAAAACTATTAAAACACATTAAACTCTCTTTATAAATCTGGTATCAACGGATTTCTACTGACCACAAAATAAAGATTAAGAAGGGCAACATGTATGTCCGGGGCTGCGTCAGAAGTCTGGCGTCTTCTCAACCCGAGATCTAGCGCAGCCCCGTTCTCTATATTTTAAAAACGCACAACAATATCAGGCGCATTACAGAGCATCCACGGCACTTTGTAATGCGCTTGGTTTCGGGGTATAGATTTGTACCTTCACTACAGCAGTTCCAAGCGCGTTACTGCTGGAACAGAGAACTTTAAAAGCGGCTTACCTGAGCAAGAATTGTCCTGCAAAAGAAGAGGTTCATAGATTCAGGTGAACTACACTTCATGCCCAAAAAAATTGGCGTTTTAAGT
>JAODAL010036817.1:0-41191 GCA_025379985.1 Phyllomedusa bahiana
TTTTTTTATCTTATTTTTATTAAAATCACAAAATTTAGTCAACGGAAAAAGAGACAATGTTCTAGTAAAATTTATTGTTGTAATTAATCTACAGAGAAGCTGTGGGAAAGAAGTGACAAGAAATATCAAACGGGCTGGTGGGTAATGGCGGAGACAAAAAAATACCGCTACATGGGGAGAACGAAAGAAGCAAGTCGGAATAAAGATACATCAAAAAGTGTCATATTCATTTTTTAATTTGGATACTTTTAATGTTTGTATCCAGTTTAGCCATTGTCCCAAGTTGTCCAGAGGAATTCCACCTCCCCCATGAGGTAGACGCCAATTTTCCTTATTTTACAGAAAAGTTCCTTCCCGACTCCAACCTGATAAACCTGGTCATCGACCCCCCCACCCAACCTTCATAAAGAGCAGAAATTGAAGGAGGGGGGTTGGAATGGGGAAGTCTGTCATGGTCACCAAAACCCCAAAGACAAATATCCAGATATCTTAAAAGTCATTAAATTTAAGATTTTTTTAAAGATTTTTTGTAGATTTTTGTGACCACTATATGTCGGGAAAATAAACCCCAATGGTGGGTTCCCAAGAAAATTTTTTACTGGGGGGGTCCCAAAAAAAAATCCCTGGGGGGCCCTCAAGAATAAATCTACTTTTTGGGCAAAAAATCAACTTCACTGGTGGGGCCCCAAAGAATCAACTCTTTTTTTGGGTCAAAGAATCAACTTCACTGGCCCCCAAGAATAAACTCCATTTGGTGGACCCCAAGAATCATTTTCACGTGCCCCCCCAAAAATCAACCCCACTGGGGGGACCAAAAAATCAACTCTACTTTTTTGGGTCAAAATAATCAACTTCACTGGGGGCCCCAAGAATAAACTCCATGGTGGCCCCCCAAGTTTCATTTTCCCCCTGGGGGCCCCCCGAGATTCCCCAAACTCACGGTCCCCCAATAATTAACTCTACTGGTGGCCCCAAGAATCAACTTCATGGGTGGCCCCAAGTTTCACTCCACGGAAAAGGGCCCCAAAGAAAAAACTCCACTGGGGCCCCCAAGAATCAACTTCACTGGGGGGGCCCCCAAGATTCAGCCTACGGGTGGGCCCCAAAATCACCCCCCTGGGGGGGCCCCAAGAATAGCTCCACTGGTGGGCCCCAAGAATCAGCTCCACTGGGGCCCCCCAAATCAACTCTATTTGGGGGCCCCAAAAGAATCACCCCCACTGGGGGGCCCAAAGAATAACCCCCACTGGGGGCCCCCAAGAATCCCCCCACTGGGGGACCCCGGGCCCCCCCAATCCAACACTGCCCAATCTTTCCCCGTCTCTGTCTATGTCCTCCTACTGATTCACCCTTGGTAAAACCCCTCTATTTCCTTCCTCATGGTGAAAGTCTTGAGGATTGGCTTCAAAGACTGTCCTATACAGCCACACCCATTTGTTTGAAGGAGAGAGGTTGGAATGGGGGAGTCTGTATTCCCCAAGCCTAAAAGGGCATATTTTACCAGAACTTAAAGTCTTTAAAAGTTAAAATTTTTTTTAATCAGGGGAATTTACCAAAATTCTCTTTCCCTCCTTCTGAAACAAAAGCCTAAAGTCACTGGTGTAGCTAGCGAGGGGCAAGGTCATCGCCAGCAAGGCGCAACACACTTCCCAACCCTCCCGGACCACTGGGATAGTTGGAAAGTTTGCGACTGTCGTGACCACCTATTAAGAGCCCAAAGGGGTTCCCCAAACTTCCTTTTTTCCCTCTGAACTTCTAAACCCCAAAGGCTAGGACGGGCATAACAAAATGGGTGGGAAGAAGGGGTATGTAGTGAGGGCAAAAAACATTTTCCCCGACCCTCGGCCCTTTTGGGAGTGTTGCAAGCGCAACTGTCGTTTAAAACCTACGGAGGTTTTCCAAAAAGTCTTCCCTTCTGAACTTTCCAAAACAAAGGGGCTACAGTCACTGGTGTAGCTATTGAGGGGTGAGGTTGGGGCTTGATGATAGGTCGGACACTGGAAACATTCCCGAACCAGTGGGATAGTTGACTAGTTAGCTGCTGTCATCCCACCTATGAGAAGACATGAGGGTCCAAAAGTCGCTTTCCCCCCTGAATTTTCTGAAAAAAAAAGGCCTAAAAGTTTTGGGAAAACTATGGGGTTTCAGCCACTTTTCAACTCTCTGATGACCGAGATTTGGGAAAATTTCCACGACTTGGGCCCAAGAAAAAAGGCCCGGGAAAGGTTTTCAAATTGCTTTCCTCTTGAACTTTCTAAAACCAAAAGCCTATAGGGACTGGCCTAAACACACAAGGGGAAAAAATCCTCCCTAAGCTCAAAGTGGCATTACGAGAGATGAAAAGAAGGTCTGGTCAGGGGATGCAACCCCGAGACCGTTCCCTCAGCTGTAATTCCAGCTCCATTAGGCACAACAAAGAAAAGGCTCCAGACATAAAATGAATATCAAAGGTGATGGGGCCAATCTTAACAATTTCTATAGGTCATGGAGGATGGTTGGGAAAGGTGGACATTGACCTCCATGGACACCGGAGAGGAGCAAAGACTTAATATCCAGAGGAGCAGGACATAGACTGGACCGATGAGGAGCATCTCTGTCAGAAATGTCCAGTCAACTCCGTGTAAAGCCTCCAGCCATGGAGAGCAAGAGAGCGGGGGCAGAGGAGCGGGTGATTTGCCCAATTAATGGCTTGGACAGTATTGGCCTTTCTGGTAGATATGATGCCCATCTGGTCTCTTCGTATAAGGTCTTTCAGGAATAGAGTTAGAAGAGAAGCTTTTTTGAGAAAACCTACTGGAAAATATTAAAGGGCTGTTTCCACCATAGAGTGTGATGGCAGTGATAGGATACACCATCAGAATTTGATAAGTGTGGGTCCCCGAAAGTATTGTCTTAGAATGGAGAGCCAGTCACACAACTCTCCATTCTTTTCTATGGTAGTTTCCAGTACAGGGAAGCGCTGTGTTCTCCATTCTGTTCTATGGGAGTTTCCAGTACAGGGGGGCGGGTGTTCCCATTCTTTTTCTATGGGAGCTCTCAGTACAGGGAAGCGCTGTGTTTCTCCCAATTCTGTTCTATGGGAGTTCCCAAGAAAAAGGGGAGCGCCTGTGTTCTCCATTCTGTTCTTGGGATTCCAGTACGGGGGAGCACTGTGTTCCTCCATTCTGTTCTTTTGGGAGTTTCCAGTACAGGGGAGCGCTGTGTTCTCCAATTCTGTTCTATGGGAGTTCCAGTACAGGGAAGTGCTGTGTTCTCCATTCTGTGCAATGGGAGTTCCCAGTACAGGGGAGCCCTGTGTTCTCCATTCTGTTCTATGGGATTTCCCAGTACAGGAAGCGCTGTGTTCTCCATTCTGTTTCTATGGGAGTTCCTAGTACGGAGAGCGATGTGTTCTCCATTCTTCATCTATGGGAGTTCCCGTACAGGGGCGATGTGTTTCTCATTCTGTTCTAGGGGATTTTCCCAGTACAGGGGAGTGCCTGTTTCCTCATTCGTTCTATGGGATTTTCCCGGTACAGGGAGCGCTGTGTCTCCATTCTGTTTTTTAGGGGAGTTCCCGAAACAGGGAGCCCCTGTGTTCTTCTCCATTCTGTTCTAATTGGAGTTCCAGCACTGGGGAAGCGCTGGTACTCTCCATTTTGTTCTATGGGAGTTCCGGGTACAGAAGGGGGCTGTGTTCTCCATTCTGTTCTAGGGGGAGTTTCCAGTACGGGAAAGCGCTGTTTCTCCATTCTTTTTTTATGGATTTCCAGACGGAAAAGCGCTGTGTTCCCCCAATTCGTTCTTGGGAGTTTCCAGTACGGGGGAGCGCTGTGTTTCCATTCTTCTAGGGGAGCTCTCAGTAACTGGGGAGCGCTGTTTCTCTCCATTCTGTTCATGGAGTTTCCAGCACGGGGGAGCGCTGTGTTCTCTCCATTCTTTTCTATGGGAGTTCCCATACACGGGGCGCGTGTTCTCCATTTGTTCTAGGGGGGTTCCGATATAGAAAGGGTTTCCCCCTGCCACGCCAGCACATGTCCAGGCCCATTTGAATTTCACCAATTACCATCTGGATGATGCAGAGGAAGCAGTAGAAGGTCACGTGGTCAGATAAGACCAGCATGGGGGGTGGAAACATCTCACTGTTTAGATACTTTTCTGGAGTGGGGACTGGATGACTGCACCATATTGAAGGGAGGATGGATGAGGCCATGTATCACAAGATTTGGCCACCAACCTCCTTCCCTCACTAAGAGCGTTTAAGATGGGTCATGGCTGGGTCCTCCAGCAGGACAATGACCCAAAACACACAGACAGGGCAACTAAGAAGCAGCTCCTTAGGAAGCATTTCAAGGTCCTGGAGTGGCCGAGCCAGTCTCCAGACCTGAACCCAATCGAAAATCTTTGGATGGAACTGAAACTCATTGTAGCCCAGAGACAGCCCCGAAACTTGAACGATCTGGAGAAGCTCTGTATGAAGGAGAGGGTCAAAATCCCTGCTACTGTGTGTGCAAACTGGGGCAAGAGTTACAGGAAACGTCCGACCTCTGTAACTGCAAAGGGTTCTGTACCTTTGTATTAAGTTCTGTTTTTCTATTGTATCAAATACGTATTTCCTGCAATAAAATTTACAATGGGATTTTCTGGGTTTTTTTTTTAGATCTTTCCATTCTTTGCAGGTGGGAAAACTTGCAAAATTGCCGGTGTACCAAATACTTATTTTCCCCAGTGTAGATGTGGGGCCCAGAGTTGGAATGTGCACCAATCAGTCTTTGATGGCACATCCTAATGATGTTTCATCAAAGTCTATAGTGGGAACAACCCTTTAAGATGTGCGGCTCATATTTTGCGCATAGTGGCCCTTAGGGGACCCAGTAGAAATTGTTGTCATCCAGACTGGAAGGACCAATCGCCAAGCAGTCCTAAAATTGTTTAGGAAATCAGAGGTGGGAAAGTACAGGGCGGTCCAGGGCATCTGAAGGGACACTGCCCAGCCCATAAGGGCTATAGGCGCTGGACAAAGGGCCAAAAAATACCAAGGCATGTGGCAGGTGAGGATTGGTGAACCCTATCGCTCACAATTTGTCAGAGTCTGGTCGGTTCTGCTTCTACGGAGCCATTCACAGAGGGATTGGTGGGATCACATATTGTGTGAGTGTCAGGTGGGTGAGGGGGCATGGGTCTATTAGCTAGTGTGTGAGCAAACTGGGGCACCGACAATGTGTTTTATAGCATGTCCTGCAGGTGCCAAAGGTAAGGCCTGGTGTGGGTGCATTGTCTGTCATTGGAACTGGTGGGGTGTGAATTGCGGGGCATTGGAGGAGGTGAGGGTGCATTGCCCGGCATTGGAGGAGGTGAGGGTGCATTGCCTGGCAGTGGGGTAGGTGAGGGTGCATTGCCTGGCAGTGGGGTAGGTGAGGGTGCATTGCCTGGCAGTGGGGGAGGTGAGGGTGCATTGCCTGGCAGTGGGGGAGGTGAGGGTGCATTGCCTGGCAGTGGGGTAGGTGAGGGTGTATTGCCCGGCATTGGAGGAGGTGAGGGTGCATTGCCTGGCAGTGGGGAAGGTGAGGGTGTATTGCCTGGCAGTGGGGAAGGTCGGTGTATTGCCTGGCAGTGGGGAGGTGAGGTGCATTGCCTTCATGGAACTGGGTTCTTGAATGGCGGCATTGGAGAGGTGAGGGTGCATTGCCCGGCAGGGAGGTGAGGGTGCATTGCCTGGCAGTGGGGTAGGTCACAGGGGCATTGCAGGCAGTGGCCAGTGGGGGAGGTGAGGGTGCATTGCCTGGCAGTGGGGAAGGTGAGGGTGTATTGCCTGGCAGTGGGGAAGGTGAGGGTGTATTGCCTGGCAGTGGGGGAGGTGAGGGTGCATTGTCTGTCATTGGAACTGGTGGGGTGTGAATTGCGGGGCATTGGAGGAGGTGAGGGTGCATTGCCCGGCATTGGAGGAGGTGAGGGTGCATTGCCTGGCAGTGGGGTAGGTGAGGGTGCATTGCCTGGCAGTGGGGGAGGTGAGGGTGCATTGCCTGGCAGTGGGGAGGTGAGGGTGCATTGCCTGGCAGTGGGGAGGTGAGGGTGCATTGCCTGGCAGTGGGGAAGGTGAGGGTGCATTGCCGGCATGGAGGGGATGGAGGTGCATTGCCTGGCAGTGGGTAGGTGAGGGTGCATTGCCTGGCAAGTGGGGGAGGTGGGGGTGCATTTCCTGGCAGGGGGTAGGGAGGTGAGGGTGCATTGCCTGGCAGTGGGGTAGGTGAGGGTGCATTGCCTGGCAGGGGGGTGTGAGGTGGGCATTGCCTTTGGGAGTGGAGGAGGTGAGGGTTCTTTGCCTGGCAGTGGGGAAGGTGAGGGTGCATTGCCTGGCAGTGGGGAAGGTGAGGGAGCATTGCCTGGCAGTGGGGAAGGTGAGGGTGCATTGCCTGGCAGTGGGGGAGTTGAGGGTGCATTGCCTGGCAGTGGAGGAAGTGAGGGTGCATTGCCTGGCAGTGGGGAGGTAGGGTGCATTTTCCTTTGGGAGTGGGGGAGGTGAGGGTGCATTGCCTGGCAGTGGGGGAGGTGAGGGTGCATTCCCTGGCAGTGGGGGAGGTGAGGGTGCATTGCCTGGCATTGGTGGCGTTGAGGGTGCATTGCATGGTATTGGTGGAGGTGAGGGTTCATTGCCTGGCATTGGAGGGTTTGAGGGTGCATTGCATGGTATTGGAGGAGGTGGCGGGGATGCACTGTCTGACATTGGGGGAGGTGAGGGTTCATTGCCTGGCATTGGGGTTTGGGGGTGATTGCAGGGTTTTGGGAGGGGTGGCGGGGATGCACTGTCTGACATTGGGGGAGGTGAGGGTGAGCTGCCTGGCATTGGAGCAGCCAGATGAGGGTGTATTTGTGGAGGTGAGGGTGCATTGCCTGACATTGGAGGAGGTAGGGGGGATGCATTGTCTGGCATTTGAGGAGGTGGAGGGTACATTGTCTGACATTGGAGCAGGTGAGGGTGCATTGCCTGGCATTGGAGCAGCCAGATGAGGGTGCATTGGTGGATGTGAGGGTGCATTGCCTGACATTGGAGTAGGTGAGGGTCCCATTGCCGGGCTTTGGGCACCAATGGGGGTGCATTCCCTTGACATTGGATTATGGGGTGTTTCCCTGGCATTGAAACAGGTGAGGGTCCATTGTGTACTTGGAACGGGTTAAGAGTGTTTGCCTGGCTTTGGAGGGTGAGGGTGCATCCCTGAATTTGGAAATGGTGGGGGGTGCTTTTTGGGGCCCAAACTGTGTTGTTTTCTCCCAAAAATAAAGCTTTGTTCGGACTAAAGGAGGACGGTTATCAGCTGTACTCACCTCCCTCCGCTGCGCCGCTCACCCCATTACTCACAATCATGACTCCATATTTCACCTAACAACGCTTTGTATAAAAGAGGAAGCTATTGGTACAGAAATCTATGAACAGGACGGTCCTCGAGGTCAGGTCACCTACAGAAGCGGGGACTCCCACCCCAGTCTTATGGGACCCCTCCATGCCCCTCTGATTGTAGGGATCACTGCAGACAGGAGCAATGGTCTCATGAAATTTATGGCACGCACCACAGGATCGGAACTAAACCAAGCTAGCAGTGTGATGTCATAGATGCCATGATGTCATCAAGTCGCAGTCAGGGGGCGCTGTGGAGGAGAGAAGATCTCCAGAAGATGAGAAGATGCTGGGATCATGTCCAGGGGACTTCAGAATCCGCCCCAAGTCCTAACGAGGAACAAGGTCGTAGTCAGCTCCGGAGTGCCCCACAGGGGTGGCTCTGTTATAGTATTTCATATCTAGGTGCAAATTTAAAATTTTAAATTTTTTTTTGTCTGTATTATATTATGTTACATTGTTTCATGTTCTAGTGTATGTTAAATGACATTATATTGTGTTATTTCATCTTAATATTGTGTCATCCTGATTATACTGCAGTTCGTTGCATTCTGTTCTGCTCTATAAGAAGTGATGTTGTGTTATGTAATATTATAGAATTGTGCAGTTTACAGATAGAAAAGGTCTATTTTCTGCTATATTCCGGCTCAGTTTTTTGGACTAGAATACATGAACATCACATAACACATGGAGGAAAGCTCGGAGCAGAACATGGATATATATTATTCCTGTGTCAGTGATGGAGCAGCCAGCGGGGGAAGGAATCCTTTATTTATAAAGTATAACCTCTCCTGTCCCTGCAAGTTAGATGATAAAATACTATCTCCCTGCTGCCACCTCTAGAGGGAGCTCCAGAAACTGCTGTATACACAGTCAGCTCCTGAGCCCCCAATGGGGGCTTGTTATATTACATCTATTTATTGTTTTCAAATTTTTTTAAAGTATTTCTGATGTTATATTACATTTTTCATTGTTTTTTAATTTGCTTAAAATTTTATATACATTCATTACAAATATCTTATTTTTTCTTTCTATTTATTTATTTTGTTTGTAGACTCAAATTATATTACTATATTGTGTAATGTTTTCTTATTTCATATTGTGTTATCCTTATACTACACTAAGTTCATCGTTCTGTACATCAAAGGGATGTTTGGGGGTGTAAATTAAGGATTGTAAAATTTACAGATGAAAATTTTTTTTTTTCTGCATATTGGGGCAGTTTTTTATACTAGAATACATGACTATCACATAACGTGTAGAGGAAAGCTCAGAGCAGAACATTGATATATATTATTCCTGTGTCAGTGATGGAGCAGCCGGGGGTCCGAGACGGAATCCATTATTTATGGAGTATAACCTTCGTCCTTGCAAGTTTGTAAAAATATCTCCCTGCTGCCACCCTTAGAGGGAGCTCCCCGAGATGTTGAATTCCGGCAGCTCCCGGCTCCCCCCGTGGGGGGCTCTTTTATATTTCCATTATATTGTGAATTAAAATTTTATGTAATTTTTTGAGTTTATTACAGGTTTTTTTGTTTTTTATTTGGCTTATTGTAAATTCATTCTATTACAAAAATACTTTTTTTTTCTTATGCTTTTATTTCTTTTTGTTTTGTAACATCAGGATTAAAACTATAAATTGTTTAATTTTTCTTATTTCATATTTGTTTTTCCTAACTCACATGTTACATTCTTTTTTGCTACATCGAAGGGTGTTTTTTTATTAAAAATTATAGAATTGGGACAGTTTCAGTAAAAAGTCTATTTTATGCTAAATTCCAGCTCAGTTGTTTTACTAGAATACATGAACATCACGTAACATGTGGAGGAGAGCTCGGAGCAGAACATGGATATATAATATTCTTGTATCAGTGATGGAGAAGTCGGGGGTTCGGGAAGGAATCCATTATTTATAAAGTTAACTTGCTGACTTCAATTTTATTGAAAAAATTACTACTCTCCCCAAACCCCCCAAAGGGGGCTCAGGAGCTTCTTGTATGCACTGTAGACTGTAAGCTCCAAAACTTTCCAAAGCACAATTTTCCTAGTACAGAGCTTCCAATTTTCTAGCATAGGGATAGAGTAAGATGATAAAATACTATCTCCCTGCTGCCACCTCTAGAGGGAGCTCCAGAGATTGCTGTATACACAGTCAGCTCCTGAGCTCCCCCTAGTGGTGGCTCTGTTATATAACATCATATTGTGCTAATTAAATTCTAATGTATTGTCTGATGTTATATTACATGTTACATTGTTTTCTTTTTGTGTAATTGTATTTTCCTTTACCTATATTTTTTTATTTTTACTTTGTTATTTTCATTTTCATTACCTTATTCACAAAAATTTTTTTATATTTTTTCTGCTACAAAGAATAAGCTGTAGTATGTCATATTACATAATTATACAGTCTTTAGATACAGAAGGTCAATTTTTTACTCTAAATTCTGGCTCAGTTTTTTTTTTTTTTTTGTACTAGAATATATGAACATCACATAACGTGTGAAGAAAAAGCCAGAGCAAACATGGAAAATAAAATTTTGTGTTCATGATAGCAGCCAGTTCGGAAGGAACCATTTTTATGGAGTATAACCTCTGCTGTCCCTGCAAGTTAAATGATAAAATACTATCTCCCTGCTGCCACCAGTATAGGGAGCTCAGGGCTTTTTGTTATTGTACACTGTAAGTCCCCTACTTTTTCAGACAAAGGTCGGAGCCAAATTTTTTTAGTAAAAAGAGCTTCCCAAATTTCTAAATAGGGAATAGACTAACATGATAAAATACTATCTCCCTGCTGCCATCCCTAGAGGGAGCTTCAGAGACTGCTGTATAAACAGCTCCTGAGCTCCCCACAGTGGTGGCTCTGTTATATTACATCATATTATATGGTGCTAATTAAATTCTAATGCATTTTCTGATGTTATATTACATGTTACATAGTTTCATTTTGTGCTATATTGTATATTACATTCTATTACTATAATATCTTGTTTTCTTAGTTAATTTAACTGTTTTATTTTTTGTTTGTATTGTTATGAGATTAAAATTTCTATATTTTTTTTATGTTTTTTTTATGTAATCCGATTATGTTATGTTTTTCCTGATTAAAACAACTTTTTTTACTTCTTTCTGCACATTTATTATGTAATATTATAGAATTGTGCAGTTTATAGATAGAAAAGGTCTATTTTATGCTAAATTCCAGCGCAGTTTTTTTTTTTACTACGATACATAAACATCACACATAACACGTGAAGGAAAACTCGGAGCAGAACATGGATATATAATATTCTTGTGTCAGTGAGAGCCCGGGGTCCCCCGGAAGGAATCCATTATTTATAAAGTATAACCTCTACTGACCTTCAAGTTAATTAAAAATCTTTCTCCTGCTGCCAATCTATTGGAAACTCCGGATTGCTGTATACACAGCACTTCTGGCTCCCCTGTGGGGGGCTCTGTTAATTTCATCTATTGGGGCTAATTAAAATTCCAATGTAAATTGCTGATGTTTATTTACATGTTACATTGTTTCTTTTTGCTATATTGTATTTTACTTCTATTTAAATTAAAATTATTTTTTCTTAGTTTATTTATATTGTTTTTCTTTTTGTGTTGTATGTAAATTATTTTTTACTAAAATTTTGTTTTGTTTTTCTTATTTAATATTGTGTTATCTTGATTATACTGCACTTTGTTACATTCTGTTCTGCTACATAAGAAGTGATGTTGTATTATGTAATATTATAAAATTGTTCAGTTTATAGAGAGTAAAAGTCTATTTTATGCTAAATTCCATCTCACTTTTTTGCTAGAATATATGAACATCACGTAACACGTGGAGGAAAGCTCGGGGCAAACATGGGTAATTTAAAACTTGTGTCATTGTGGGGGCCCGGGGTCCGGGAAGGAATCTATTATTATGGAAATAACCCTCTGACCTTTAGTTTGATATAAAATACAAAACCCCCGCTCCCCCCAAGGGAGCTCCAAATTGTTGTTTATACAGTCAGCTCCTGGTGGCTCTGTTATATTACATCCTATTATATTGTACTAATTAAATTCTAATGTATTGTCTGATGTTATATTACATGTTACATTGTTTCATTTGTGCTATATTGTATATTACATTCTATTACTATAATATCTTATGTTTTCTAATGCTATTTATATTGTTTCATTTTGTGTTGTAGTGTATATGATATTATATTACTATATTATGTTTTCTTGTTTGATATTGTGTTATCCTGATTATAGTGTTACATTCTGTTCTTCTGCATTGATTTATGTAATATTATAGAATAGTAAGGTTTATAGATAGTAAAGGTCTATTTTATGCTAAATTCCGGCTCAGTTTTTTGCTAGAAGACATGAAGATCACGTAACACGTGGAGGAAAGCTCGGAGCAGAACATGGATATATAATATTCTTGTGTCGGTGATGGAGCAGCCGGGGGTCCGGGAAGGAATCCATTATTTATGGCGTTTAACCGCCGGTGTCCCTGGCACTTCCTGCGCCCTGTGGGACGTCGCAGACATGGAGGTCGGCTGATCAGTCAGTGGTGGAGGTCTCCAAGCGCTGTTATCAGTCAATTACAGAGACTCTTCCTCACAGTGGAGCGGATGCCGGTAATTAAGAGTCGTATAATGCACCGAGTGGGCGGAGCCAATCGATCTGAGGATGATCAGCGTCAATTATTAATGAGCCTGAATGTTTTAAATATCGCATTGATTTTGTGCATCTTATGTTCTAATTTACTGGCTGGTTAGCAGGCGCGGCCATGGGAAACGCTGAAGGCTCTGGGATTTAATGGCATTTTGTAAATTGTAAAAATAATAGTGTGAAATGGGGAAAATGTTATATTTTGGACATTATAAGGGTCAGAGCATTAAAGGATATAGAATTGATGATTGTAGTGATGTACGAAATGTAATATAACATAGCCACCACTGGGGGCAGCTCAGAAGCTTACAGTCTACACTGTACACAGCCAGCTCCTGAGCTCCCTCTAGTGGTGGCAGCAGGGAGAGAGTACTTTATCATGTCATGTCTGAATGTGTCATGTCATCACCTGGAATCTTAAAACTAACTAATTCCTGATACAGTGTTTATTAGCATCATTTAATGGGATATTCCTAACAAAGATATTGATGGCATATCTATAGGAATCAACATCACTGGTGGACCCCAAGAATCAGCTCCACTAGTGGGCCCCAAGAATCATTTCCACTGGTGGGCCCCAAGAATCACCTCCACAGGTGGCCCCAAGAGTAAGAAACACTCGTTGGCCCCAAGAATCATCTACAATGGTGGCGCCAAGAATCATCTCCACTGGTGGGCCCCAAGAATCACCTCCACTGGTGGCCCTCAAAAAATCATCTTCCACGGGTTTGGGGCCCCAAAGAATCATCTCCACTGGTGGCCCAAGAATCATCCTCCACTGGTGGGGCCCCAAAAAGATATCCCCAACCCCCCACTGGGGAAACCAAGAATCAAACTCCACTGGTGGCCCCAAGAATCATCTCCACTGGTTGGCCCCAAGAGTAAGCTCCACTGGTGGACCCCAAGAGTAAACTCCACTGGTGGCCCCAAGAATCATCTCCACTGGTGGGCCCCAAGAATCATCTCTACTGGTGGCTCCAAGAATCATCTCCACTGGTGGGCCCCAAGAATCAACTCCACTGGTGGAAACCAAGAATCTACTCCACTGGTGGGCCCCAAGAATCATCTCCACTGGTGGGCCCCAAGAGTAAGCTCCACTGGTGGACCCCAAGAGTAAACTCCACTGGTGGCCCCAAGAATCATCTCCACTGGTGGGCCCCAAGAATCATCTCCACTGGTGGGCCCCAAGAGCAAGCTTCACTGGTGGACCCCAAGAATCAACTCTACTGGTGGCCCCAAGAATCATCTCCACTGGTGGGCCCCAAGAATCACCTCCACTGGTGGGCCCCAATAATCTACTCCACTGGTGGTTCCAGGCAGCCTAGTCCTACACTGATTGTACATATGACACATATTGGGGAGAAGGTAACTGTATGGCAGTATTAGCTAAACATCATGTTATTTTCATTAGATTACTTGATGAATGGAGCTGTTCTTGGGTCACCGCATGCGGTATTATTTGAGCGCTATAAGATGGTATTTACTATGGTAATGGTATTTTTATTGTAGACATTATGGGCGACATGCATGTAGTCTGGCGCCCTTTCAGCCCTCTTCCCTACAGTAGACAGGCGCACCCCAAATACTCGGCGCATTTGCGGCACTTTGAAAAATGCCCCCTGATGTGGGGTTTCTGGGGCTTCGCACCACAACCTATGATTCACACATTTAGGGGGGACACAAACCCGGGCTTCTGCTGAACGGGTAGACCAAGGTCAAGTTTTTTACCTGACCTGAGGTGTCGCTTTTAACTAAAAGCCCAAAAACTATGACCCCCACAGAAACGGGGTTCATAGATTCAGGCCGTTCTCACTCTAAGTGCCCCCAAAAAATGGCGTCTGGGTGCCAAAAAAATACGTCGCCCATTGGCACCATGCTTTTTGAACATTTTAAATTATTTCCAGTATAGGGGCGGAGTCACTATTTTGACCATACACCTTATGGTGAGGAGAACCCACTAATCAGACATAGAAAACACAAAATGGGGCCCCGTGTGTGAGCATCATCACCATTACCGGGGCCATTTTGACCTCGGGGAAAGGGGGATTTACACCGCGATTCCAAATTACAAGAAGAAGAGAATGTCCCAAAGTAACGGGAGGCGGCCCTGCTGCTTCCTGATCCCCCAAATGCACATTTACCCCCAGGGACGAGGCCGCGGTGAAAGTCAATGTTCAATATCCAAAGAGTAATTGTGAATAAGTGACACAGGTGAAGGCCGGATAATGGATAGAACGCGTGCATTAGTGTCGCCCCCACCCCCAAAACCCAATGGGGGGCCCCCAAAAAATTACCCCGTTCTCGTCCGCCTGGCGCACAAATTGGGAAACCCGTTATATATACAGCTTTATAATTTACCCTCTGATAAAGCCCATTGTAACCCTCTGTAAAACAAAACCCAAAAAAAAAAAAAAACACCATTGGGAACCCTCCCTTTTACACACATTTTTTTAAACCCCGTATACAGCACCTTGAAACCCTTTTGTAAAACAGCACAATTTGGGAACCCCCTGTAACAGCAAATTGGTAACCCCTGTATACAGGGAAAATTGGGGCCCCCCTGTATACAGCCCCATTTTAAACCCCCTTTTTTCAGCACATTGGTAACCCTCTGTATAAGACAATTGGTAACCCTCTGAAAACAAAACAAAAAAAAAAAAAAAATTTTGGGGGGGGTTTAAACCCCCTGTAAAACAGCACAAGGTAACCCCTGTATACAGCACATTGGGAACCTCTGTATACAGCACATGGTAACCCTCTTTTATACAGCCCCAATTTTTAACCCCTTAAAGCAAATTGGTAACCCTCTTATACAGCACATTGGTTCCCCCCTGTATACACACATTGGTAAAACCCCTTATACAGAAAAAAGTTTCCCTCTGATTCAGCACATTGGTAAACCCCTTTATACACACATTGGAACCCCCTGTAAACGGGAAATTTTGGAAACCCCCTTGTAAACCGCACATTGGTAACCCACCTTTTAATACACAAAATTTAAGCCCCTTATACACACATTTTGGGACCCCTCTGAATACACAATTGGTAACCTCTGTATACGGCACATTGGTAACCCCTGTAATAAGCACATTGGGAACCCCCTTTTATACAGCACATTGTAAAACCCCTGAAAACAAAGTTAAAAATTGGTACCCTCTGTATACAGCACATTGGTAACCCTCTGTATACAGCACATTGGTAAACCCAGTAAAACAGGGACATTTTTTTGGAAAAAGGCCCCTGTAACAGCACATTGGTTTAAAACCCCCCTGTATACAGCACATTGATAGCCCCCTGTATACAGCACATTGGGAAAAAACCCCGTATAAAACACATTGATAAACCTCTTTTTAAAACACATTTGGGGGCCCCCCTGTAAACAGCACATTGGGAAACCCCTCTGTATACAGACATTTAAACCTCCCTTTTAAAAGCACATTTAGTAACCCTTTCCCCGTAAACAGCACATTGGTAACCCCCTGATACAGCACTTTTGGGAACCCCCTGTATACAGCACATTGGTAACCCCCTTTTATATGACAATTTGGGAAACCCCGTTACAGCACATTGGTAACCTCTTTTATACGCAAAATTGGAATCCTCGTATACGCACATTGGTAACCCCCTTTTTATACACACATTGGTAACCCCCCTGTAAAACAACACATTGGTAACCCCTGAATACAGCACATTGGAATCCCCTGATACAGCAATTTATAACCCCTGTATACATTAAAAATTGATAGCCCCCTGTATACAGCACATTGGAAAACCCTTTTATACAACACATTGGTAATCCCTTTTAAAACAGCACATTGGTAACCCCCCTGTAAAACAACCCCTTGAAAAACCCTCTGTATACAGCACATTGGAAACCCCCTGTAACAGCACATTGGTAACCCCGTAAAAAAGCACATTGGTAAACCCCCTGTATACAGCACATTGTAAACCCCCTGTAAAACAGCACATTGGTTCCTCTGTAACAGCACATTTTTAAACCCCCCTGTATACACCCAAATTTTAATCCCTCTGTAAACAAACACATTGGTAAACCCCTTAAAACAGCACATTTAAACCCTCTGTTTTAAAAGCACATTTTAACCTCTGTATACAACACATTGGGAAACCTCGTATACATAAAATTGGGAACCCCTGTAAACCCGCACATTGATAAACCCTCTGTAAAGCACATTTGGGAAAACCCAAAAACCCGTATACACAATTGGTAACCTCCCGAACACACATTGGGAACCTCGGGATTTCAGCAATTGGTAATCCCTGTATACAGCACATTGGTACCCTCTGTATACAACACATTGGTAATCCTCTGTATACAGCACATTGGTACCCTCTGTATTTTTTTTTTTAGCACAAATTGGGGGGGGGGGAAACCCCCGTATACAGCACATTTATAACCCCTGTTTTAAGCACATTGGGAAAACCTGTATAACCCCATTGGTAACCCTCTGTATACAGCAAAATTGGGGGAAAACCCCCTGTAAAACAACCCATGGTAAACCCCCTTATACAGCACTTTTTAAACCCCCCTGTATACAGCACCCTTGGTAACCCTCTGTAAAACAGCAATTGGGAACCTCTGTATAAAAGCACATTGGGTTTAAAAATCTGTATAAGCACATTGATAACCCTCTGTATACGCACCTTGGCCCCCGTATACAGCACATTTGGGAACCCTCTGTATACAGCAAAAATTTTAAACCCCCCTGTATAACCCATTGATTTTCCCCTCTGTATACAGCACATTGGTAACCTCTGTATACAGCACATTGGTACCCTCTGTATACAGCACATTGAAAAAACCCCTGTATACCAGCACATTGTAACCCCTGTTATACAGCACATTGTAACCCCCTTTTATACAGCAAAATTGTTTAAACCCCCTGGATACAGCACAAAATTTTGTAACCCTTTCCAAGTAATACACACATTGGTAACCCTCCCGTATAAGCACATTTATAACCCTTTTGTATAAGCACATTGGTAACTCTCTGTATACAGCACATTGGTAAACCCCCTGTTTACCCGCAAAAGGTAAAAATCTGTAACAGCCCCATTGATAGCCCCCCGGGAAAACAGCACATTGTAACCCCTTTTAAACAGCCAAAAAATTTGATAAAACCCCCCGAAAACAGCACCAAATTTTAAACCCCCTGTAAAAACAGAAAATTGTAACCCTCCCGTATAAAAGACAATTTGGGAACTCTCTGTAAAACAGCCATTGATTAAGCCCTCTGTATAAACCCGCAAATTGGTAAAACCCCTGTATACAGCACTTGGAAACCCACTTAAAACAGCCCCCTTGGTAACCCTTTTTATACTTTACATTGGTTAAACCCCTGTATACAGCCCATTGGTAACCCCTGTATACAGCACATTGGTAACCGCTGTATAAAAGGGAAAATTGATAACCCCCCTGTATACAGCACAATTTGGGAACCATCTGTATAAGCACATTGTAACCTCTGTATACAGCCCCATTGAAAACCCCTGTATACAGCACTTTTTTAAACCCCCTTATTTCAGCACATTGAAACCCTCTGTATACACACATTGGTAACCCCTTTAAACAGCAAATTTTTGGGAACCCCTCTGTTAAAAAGCACCTTGTAAACCCCTGTTTTAAAAAGCCCAAAACAATTTTTGGGAACCCTCTGTATCCCACATTGGTAACCCCCGTATACAGCACAATTTTTAACCCTCTGGGATTCAGCACATTTTTAACCCTCTTATACAGCAAAAATGGTAACCCCCCAGTTTTTACAGCACATTGGTAACCCCCCTGTATACAGCACATTGTAACCCCTGTATAAAAGAAAATTGGTTTCCCCGCCATTAAACCCAAAAGCACATTGGTTTTCCTCTGTAACACACATTGGTAACCTCTCTGTATTTCAGCACTTGTACCCTCTGTTTTACAGCAAAAATTTGGGAACCTCGTATACAGCACATTGGGTTTTCCCCTTATACAGCACATTGGAAAACCCCCTGTTAAAAGCCCATTGGTAACCCCCGTATACAGCCCATTTGGTTGAAATCCCTTTTGTATACAAACAGGTTTTCCCTCTGAAAACAGCAAATTGGGGCCCTCTGTAAAATACAAGGTAACCCCCTGTATACAGCACATTTAACCCCCTGTATCAGCACATTTTGGGGCCCTCTTTACAAACAAAATTGTTTCCCTCTGTAAAACAGCACATTGGTAACCCTCGAAAAACACCCCCTTGGTAACCCTCTGTTAAAACAAAGAAAAGCACATTGGTATCCTCTGTATACAGCCCCATTGGTAACTCTCTGTATAAGCACATTTAATACCCTCTTATACAGCACAAATTAACCCTCTGTAAAACACACAATTTTAACCCCCTGTATACAGCAAAATTGGTTCCCTCGTAAAAAGCACATTTTGGGAAAACCCTGTATATCAGCACATTGGTAACCCCCCTGAAAACAGCACATTTAAAAACCCTCTGAAACAGCACATTGTTCCCCCCCGAAAAAGCCCATTGGTAACCCCCCTTATAAAAAGCCCCAAAGATAACCCCCTGTATACAGCACATTGGTAACCCTTGTAAACAGCACAATTTTTAACCCCGTATACAGAAAAATTTGGGCCCTCTGTATAAGCACCTTGGGAAAACCCCCGTATCAGCACATTTGGGAAAACCCCCTGAAACACAAATTGTAACCCTCCCGTATACAGGGACATTGGTTCCCCCGTATACACACAATTTGGTAACCCCCTGAAAACAGCACATTGGTTCCCCCCTGTATACAGCACATTGGGCCCTCGTAAAACAGCACATTGGGGGTTTTTCTTATACAGAAAATTGTAAACCCCCTGTAAAACACAGGCCCAAAAAATTGGGAAACCCCCCGTTACGCACATTTTTAACCCTCGTATAAGCACATTTTAACCCCTTATCAGCACATTGGTAACCCTCTTTTATAAAAGCACATTGTTTAAACCCTTGTATAACACAATTTTAAACCCCTTATACAGCACATTGGTAACCCTCCCGTAAAAAAGCACATTGGGGAACCCTCTGTATAAGGGACATTGGTAACCCCCCGAAAAAAAGCACATTGGTAACCTCTGTAAAAAGACCACATGTACCCTCGTAAAAGCACATTGGTAACCTCTGTATACAGCACATTGGTAACCCTCTGTATACAGCACATTGATAACCCTCTGTATACAGCACATTGGTAACCCTATTTTACAGCAAAATTTTAAAGCCCCCCGTAAAACAGCCCATTGGTAACCCTCGTATACCACAAAATTTTAACCCCTGATACAGCACATTGGTAACCCTCTGTAAAAAGCACCTTGGTAACCCTCTGTATACAGCTCATTGGAAAAACCCCGTATACAGCACATTGGAACTCTCGTATTTCACACATTGGTAACCCTCTTTATACAGCCATTGGTTCCCTCCCGTAAAAAGCACATTTTTAAAAACCCCCTGTAACACCCCAATTTTGGGAACCCCTCTGTATTTCGCACATTGTTTAAACCCCCTGGTTTTAAACACATTGGATTAACCCTCTTTAAAACCCCCCCCATTGGGAAACCCCGTATACAGCACATTTTAATCCTCTTATACAGCACTTGGAACCCCCTTATACAGCAAAATTGGTAAAACCCCCTTTAAACAGCACATTGATAACCCTCTGTATACAGCACATTGGTAAACCCCGTAAAACAGCCCCATTGGTAACCCCTGTATACACACAAATTTGGGAAACCCCTGTATAACACAAATTTTAACCCTCTGTATACAGCACATTGTAACCCTGTATATGCACATTGTAACCTCCGTAAAGCACATTGGTAACCCCCCTGAAAAGCACAATGGTAACCCTTTTATACAGCACATTTTTAAAAACCCCTGTAAACATCAATTGGTAACCCTCTGTATACATCCCATTGGTTTACCCTTCCCCCGAAAATAGCACAAATTTGGGAAAACCCCCATAAAAACAGCACATTGATAACCCTCTGTATACAGCACATTGGTAACCCTCTGTATAACACATTTGGTAACCCCTGTAACGGGACATTTTTCCCTCTGTAAAACGGGACATTGGGATAATCACTTGGGAATTAAAAGACATTGGAACCCCCCTTATACAGCACATTGGGGAACCCCTGAATACCAGCACATTGGGGGAAACCCCCTGTTTTACAGGGACATTGGAAAACCCCCTTAAAACAGCACATTGGTTTAACCCCTGTTTTAAACACATTGGAAACCCTCCCCCGGGATACCCGCACTTGATAACCATTCGTTTTAACCCCGAAAAACCCTTGGGAACCCCTCTGTATACAGCACATTGGTAACCCTCTGTATACAGCACATTGGTAACCCTCTGTATACAGCACATTGGTAACCCTCTGTATACAGCACATTGGTAACCCTCTGTATACAGCACATTGGTAACCCCTCGTAAAAAGCACAAAGGAAAATCCCCCGTAAACCCGCACATTGGGAACCCCCTTTTATAAGCACAGGGAAGGGAAACCCTCTTTATACCCGCAAATTTGGAATTAGCACTCTGGGAAACAGCAATTGATTTCCCCCTGTATACAGCACATTGGTACCCTTTTGAAAAATAGCACATTGGTAACCCTTGTAAAACAGCACATTTTAAAAACCCTCGTATTCAGACATTGGTAACCCCCTGTTTTACCGCACATTGAAACCCCCTGTATACAGCACATTGGGAAACCCTTCCCCGTAACAAACACATTTGGGAACCCCTGTATACAGCACATTTGTTATCCTCTGTATACAGCACATTGGGGGGCCCCCCGTATACAGCACATTGGTAACCCTCCCGTATACGCACATTGGGAACCCTCTGTAACCAACATTTTTGTAACCCATTTTATCCCCCCCCCCCCCCCCTTGTTGGGAACCCTCTTTTACAGCACATTGAAACCCCCTGTATACACACATTGGGAAACCCTTCCCCCTTTTACAGACATTGGTAACCCTCGTATACAGGGAAAATTGGAAAAAATCTGTAACAGCACATTGTAACCCCTGTATACAGCAAAATTTTAAACCCCTGTAAAACAGGGACATTGGGGAACCCTCTGTATACAGCCCCTTTTAACCCCTGGGATACAGCAATTTTTAAACCCCCCTGTATACAGCAAAATTGGTAAATTCTGTAAACAGCACATTGGTAACCCTCTGTATACAGCACATTGGTAACCCTCTGTATACAGCACATTGGATAACCCTCTGTATACAGCAAATTGTAAACCCCGTAAACAGCACCTTTAAAACCCCCTGTTTTAAAAGCACATTGGGAAAACCCCCTGTATAAGCAAAATTGGTAACCCCCTTTAAACAGCACATTTGGGAACCCTCTGTATACACACCCTTGGTAACCCCGTTTTCCCCACAAAAGGTAACCTCTGGTAAGGGACATTTTTAAAATATTGCTCATTTAGGGGTTTACTCATCAAGGGGGCCATCCTATTTCTTTTTACTACTGATCTCTCCCCTTAAATGGGGGCAGAGGGAATCATTCCCGTTTCCCCCTTTACAAAAGGGATAGAAAACCGGGGGTTCACAATGGAAACCCGGGCGTTTTTTAAACTCATTAGCCCCCGGGAAAAGACTACAAGGGCTAATAACATATGTATATTTAAAAAGTATTACACTCCCCGCTCTTTAAATACCTGAGCCAAAGAAAGGGAAAGGGGGCAGATGCCCGGAAACCCGGAACTTCGAGGGACCTTATACCTTAACAGTGGCCCCACAAAGCATAGACCTACAAATTACCCGTAAATAATACAAAACCCAAACAGTGCCCACATAACAGTGCCACACAATGCCATAGACCTACATAATACCAGTATATAATACATAACTCATACAGTGCCCACATAACAGTGCCACACAATGCCATAGACCTACATAATACCAGTATATAATACATAACTCATACAGTGCCCACATAACAGTGCCACACAATGCCATAAACCTACATAATACCAGTATATAATACATAGATCATACAGTGTCCACATAACAGTGCCACACAATGCCATAAACCTACATAATACCAGTATATAATACATAACTCATACAGTGCCCACATAACAGTGCCACACAATGCTATAGACCTACATAATACCAGTATATAATACATAACTCATACAGTGCGCACATAACAGTGCCACACAATGCCATAAACCTACATAATACCAGTATATAATACATAGATCATACAGTGTCCACATAACAGTGCCACACAATGCCATAAACCTACATAATACCAGTATATAATACATAAATCATACAGTGTCCACATAACAGTGCCACACAATGCCATAGACCTACATAATACCAGTATATAATACATAACTCATACAGTGTCCACATAACAGTGCCACACAATGCCCTAGACCTACATAATACCAGTATATAATACATAACTCATACAGTGTCCACATAACAGTGCCACACAATGCCATAGACCTACATAATACCAGTATATAATACATCACTAATTCAGCGTCCACATAACAGTGCCATAGACCTACATAATTCCAGTATATAATACATAACTCATTCAGCGTCCACATAACAGTGCCACACAATGCCATAGACCTACATAATACCAGTATATAATACATAAATCATACAGAGCGCACATAACAGTGCCACACAATGCCATAGACCTACATAATACCAGTATATAATACATAACTCATACAGTGCCCACATAACAGTGCCACACAATGCCATAAACCTACATAATACCAGTATATAATACATAACTCATACAGTGCCCACATAACAGTGCCACACAATGCCCTAGACCTACATAATACCAGTATATAATACATAAATCATACAGTGCCCACATAACAGTGCCACACAATGCCATAGACCTACATAATACCAGTATATAATACATAAATCATACAGTGTCTGTATAACAGTGCCCACCAATTTCATAAACCTACATAATACCAGTATATAATACATAACTCATACAGTGCCCACATAACAGTGCCACACAATGCCATAGACCTACATAATACCAGTATATAATACATAACTCATTCAGCGTCCACATAACAGTGCCACACAATGCCATAGACCTACATAATACCAGTATATAATACATAACTCATACAGTGTCCACATAACAGTGCCACACAATGCTATAGACCTACATAATACCAGTATATAATACATAACTCATACAGTGTCCACATAACAATGCCATAGACCTACATAATACCAGTATATAATACATAACTCATACAGTGCCCACATAACAGTGCCACACAATGCCATAGACCTACATAATACCAGTATATAATACATAACTCATTCAAGCTCCACATAAAGTGCCACAGATTGCCATAGACCTACATAATACCAGTATATATAATACATAACTCATTCGCTGTCCCCATAACAGTGGTGCCACACAAGCCATTGACCCTTATACCGTATAAAAATAAATCATACAGTGCGCCATAAAAAGCCCTAGACCTAAATAATACCCCGATTAATAATAACTATACAGTGTCCACTCGTGCCCCAATGCCCTGACCCACATAATCAGTATATATAAAAAAATCATCAGTGCGCACATAAAACAAAGCCATAGACCTAAAATAATCCAGTAAATTTATAAATCATACATGTACAAAAACAGTGCCACACAATGCTATAGACCCACATAATTTTTTTATTTAATAACCAAACGTGTCCAATTCAGTGCCCAACCCAAAAGCTAGACCTACTAATACCCGTACTAATACATAAATCTGAAGTGCGCCCATAACAATGCCATAGACCTAAAAATACCCGTATTAATACAAGTCATACAGTGCCAAAAACCCCTTTCCACCCCCAAAGCCCTGACCCCCCAAATACCGTATATAAACTTTAACTCATTCAGCGTCCCAATAACAGTGCCTAGGTACTAATTCCAGTATTAAACAAAATATCAGCCCTCCACTAACAGTGCCCCCAAGCCTGACCACATAATCCCTATATAAAACATTAAAAACTTTTAGTGCGCACATAAAAAATGCCCTAGACCTACATTAAAACCATATATAAAACATAACTCTTTTCGTGCCCAATAACGTGCCCACAATGCCTAGACCTACATAATACCGTATATAAAAATAAATCTTTAAATCTCACTAACAGTGCCACACAAGCCATAGACCCCAATAAAACCAGTATATATACATAACTAAAAACGTTCCACTAACGTGCCCAACACAATGCCTAGACCACATAATACCAGTATATAATACAAACCATACGGTCACAAACGGCCACACAATGCGTAAAACCTACATAATTTCCGTTTTTATAATAAAAATCTACAGTGCGCACATAACAGTGCCACAAATGCCAAAACCCCCCCCATAATACCAGTAAAATAATTCATAAATCACACAGTTCACATAACAGTGCCAACATTCATTGAACCACACAATACCGGTATATAATACATAACTAAATTTCAGTGCCCCATAAGTGCCCAAATGCTATAAACCCACATATACCGATTATCATAGGGTTACATTTGTACAAAAAAAAGTGCACACAATGCCCTAAACCTACATTTCCAATATAAATCTAACTTTAATTGCCCAATAAAATTCCACACAATGCAAAAGACCTACAAATACCGTATATAATCAAAACTATAAGTGGACATAACGTGCCCAAAAAAATTAAAACCTACATAATACCGTATAAATACATAGATTACAGTGTCCCAAAAAGTGCCACTCATGCCATAAAAACAAATTCCAAAGTATATAAAATTATAAATCATTAGCGTCCCATAACAGTGCCACAAAAGCCCTGACCTAAATTTTCAGTATATTTTACATAATCTACAGTGCCCACATAAAATGCCCCACAATGCCATAAAAAACCCACTAATGTATATAATACTAACTCATACCGTGCCCCAACATAACAGTTTCCAAACCCTGCCCTAAACCTACATAATACCCCTATTATAATAACTCATCAGTGGCCACATTTCGGCCACAATGCCCTAGCCCCACTAATACCGAAAAAATACATAAATCATCAGGCCCACTAACAGTGCCACCAATGCCTGACCTCATAATACCCCTAATTTAAAATAACTCTTCAGCGTTCCAAAATAAAGTGCCACACAATGCCATAGACCCAATTATTTCCCGTATATAAACTAATATACAGGCGCCCCTAACAGTGCCAACAAGCAATAACCTACTTAATCCGTATTAATAAATAACTATACGTGCGCAATAACAGTGCCACACAATGCCATAAACCTACTAAAACCCCGTATAAATACATAAATCTACAGAGCGAAAATAACGTCCACACATGCCAAGACCCACATTAAAACCAGGATTTAAACATTAAAACATACAGTGTCCAAAATTAACAGTGCCACACAATGCCTAACCCACATAACAAGTATATAATCTTCATTAAATGCCTACATAAACGTGCCCCCCAATGTATGACTTAATAATATAGTTTTTAATACATAAAAAACAAAATGCCCACATAAAAAGTGCCCCCAAATGCCCTAAAACCTACATAATTTCCCCGTTATAATACAAAATCATACGTGTCCCCATTTAACGTGCACACAATGCCATAAAAAACCCACAATACAAGTTATATTAAAAATAGTTTATACAGTCCTACATAACGTGCCACCAATGTATAGACTTTTCTAATCTAGTTTTATAATACATAAACCAATAAATCATACAGTGTCCCCAAAAAACATGACACAAATGCTATAGATAAAAATACCGTAATAATACATAATCTTTGGCCCACAAACAGTGCCACCAATGCCATAGACCCACATAATACCCGTATATAATACATAAATATCGAGCGCAATAACAGTGCCACACAATGCCTTTGACCCAAATTTTACCAGTATAAAAAAAAAAATAACTCATACGTGCCCCTACAGTGCCACACAAGCTAAACCCAATAATCCAGTATATAATACATAAATCATACAGGCCCCCAAAAACAGTGCGACACGCCATCAAACCTAAATTAAAACAAAATATATAATAATAGATCTACAGTGCCTACATAACAGTGCCACACAATGCTATGACCACTTTTTACCCCGTATATTTACATAAATCATCAGTGTCCACATAAAGTGCCACCCAATCCATTAAAAACCCCTTAACCAGTTTATAATACATAACCATACAGTGCCCACATAAAGTGCCACCAATGCCTAAAACCCCACATAATTTTGTATAAATAAAATAACTCATACAGTGTAATAAAAGTGCCACACAATTTTCCTAGACCCCACATAAAACCAGTATTAAAAACTAACTCTACGTGCCCACATAACAGTGCCACACAATGTATAGAACCCCTTTTAAAACCGTATATAATAAAAATATACCCGTGCGCACAAATTGCCATAGACCTAATAATACCCGTACAAAAACATAATCTACAGTGCGCACATAAAAAAGTGCCACCATTGCCTAAACTAATTTCCCCTATATTAATACTCTACAGTGTCCACATAAAGTGCCACCAATGCCTAAAACCCACATAATACGTATATAATACATAAATATCAGGCGCACATACAGTGCCAAAACCCTTGCCATAACCTACATAATACCGTTATAATACAAACTCAAAAGTGTCCCAATTTAAAAAGCCCCACAATGCCCTGACCTAATAATACCGTATATAATACTTAAATCATTCACTGCCCATAAACGTGCCAAAAAAATGCCCCCAAAAATACTAATACAAGTATTAATTTCATAGATATCAGTGCCCAAATAACAGTGCCCAATCCCTAAAATACAGAATACCAGTTTAATACATAAAAACCCTACAATGCCAACATAAAAAGTGCCAACACAATGCCCTAAACCCCATAATACAAGTATATTTAATTTTCATAGATATACAGTCCCAATAACAGTGCCCCACAATGCTATTTTGACCCTACATAATACTAGTATATAATATTAAATTTTACAGTGCCCACATAACAAGCCACACAATGCTATAGACCTACATAATACCCGTATTAAAAAATAAACTACAGTGCCCCCCAAAAACCGTGCCACACAATGCCCTTTGACCTCATAAAACCAGATATAATACATAACTTACAGTGCCCACTTTAAAAGTGCCACAAATGCCATAAACTACATAACACCGTATATATAAAATAAAAAATACAGTGCCCACAAAACAGTGCCACACAATGCCATAAACCTAATAATACCAGTATATAATAATAATGATTCAGTGTCCCACATAAAAGTGCCACCCCCAATGCAAAACCCTAATAATAACCCGTATATAAATACATAAGATCAGTGTCCACATAACAGGCCACACAAAGGGTATAGATACATAATACCGTTATTAAAAACATAACCATACGTGTCCACATAAAAAGTGCCACACAATGCCTTTCACCTACTAATACAAATATATAAATAAAAACTGTTCAGGTCACATAACGTGCCCCAAAAAATGCCCTAAAACCTACATAACACCCGTATATAAAACATAAATCAACATAAATCATCTGCCCCATAACAGTGCCAACAATGTATAAACCCCAAAAAATACCAGTAATAATCATAATTTTACAGTGCCCCATAACAGTGCACATAATGCCATGAAACCATAAAACCCGTATATAATACATAAATATCGTGCCACATAACGTGCCAATAATGCCCTAAATCTACATAATACCCCGTTTATAATACATAGTCATACGTGCCACATAACAGTGCCCAAAAAATGCCATAAAAACTAATACAGTATATAAAACATAAATCATTTTCCCCGTGTCCACATAAAAAAATGCCACAAAAATGCCATAAACCTACATTTAAACCCTTATTAATACATAAATCTACAGTGTCCACATAAAAAAATGCCATAGACCTACATAATACCAGTTTTTAATACATAATCATTTTCAGTGCCCACATAAAAAGTGCCACACAATGCATAGACCTCATATCCCGTTATAATAAAAACTCAACAGGCCCCATAACAGTGCCCCACATTGCCTAGACCAAATAATTAATTATACATAACTTACAGTGCCCCCAAAAAATGCCAAAACAAGCCGACTACATAAAACCAGTATATAATAATAATATCACTTTTCCCCATAACGTGCCCACAATGCCATAATCCCATAATACAGTTTATAATACATAAATATCACTGTCACATAACAGTGCCACACAAAAGCTATAGACCCCCATAAAACCAGTTATAATAAAAAATCATTTAGTGCCCAATAAAAGTGCCCACAATGCTATAGCTACATAAAACCCGTATTAATACATAACTCTCAGTGCCCCCCATAAAAGTTTCCACATAAAGCAAAAGACCTCATAATCCGTTATAATAATAACTCATACAGTGCCCCAAACGTCCACATAATGCCATAAACCAATAATCCAGTATATAATCAAAGTCATACAGTGTCACTAACAGTGCCCCTGCCATAGACCTACATAAACGTATATAATACATAAAATTTACAGGTCCCATAACAGTGCCACCAAGCCATAAACCCACATAATACCAGTATATAATACTAAATCAACGTGTCCAATAACAATGCCATAGACCTACATAATAAAAGTTATAATACAAATCTACAGTGCCCATAAAAAGTGCCCCACAATGCTATGCCTAAATAATACCAGTTAAATACTAATCATACAGTGCCCAATAACAGTGCCCACATTGCATGGCCCAATTATAATAAACAAAAACTATACGTGCCCAAAAACAGTGCCAACTGCCATGCTAATAATACCAGTTTAATACTAATCTACACTGTCCACATAACAGTGCCCAAACCCCTGCTTAGACCTACTTCCAGGGTTATTAATAAATAATATATATGCCCCCAAAAACAGTGCCACACAAAAGTTAGACCTACTAAAACTAGTATTAAAATAAAAATCATTTCGTGCCCCAAAAACAGTGCCCCCAATTCCCCCGACCTACTAAAAACCCCTATTAATACATAAAATCATACAGTGCCCCCATAAAAGTGCCACACAATGCCCTAGACCTACATAATACCCGTTTAATACATAACTTTAAATGCTCAATAAAAGTGCCACACAATGATACCTACTAATACCCGTATATATTAAAAAATAACTCTACAGGCCCATACGGCCCCCACAATGCCCAAAAAATACATAATACCAGTATATATTTCATTAACTCATTAAAAGTGCGCAATAACGTGCCAAACAAAGCCATACACCTACATAAACCGTATTAATACATAAATCAACATAAACATACGTGTCCACATAACGTGCCCAAAAAATGTTAAACCTTTTAAATACCGTTTATAATACTAAAATTTTACAGTGGCCCCCATAACAGTTTCCCACAAGCCTGCCTAAATAATACCAGTATATAATACATAATCAACAGTGCGCACATAACAGTGCCATAAGCAATAAAACCTAATAATAAAAGTATTAATACTAACTCATACGTGTCCAATAACAGTGCCCAAAGCCATAAACCTACATAATACCGTATTAATACATAATCATACAGTGTCCCATAACAGTCCCCCAACAATGCCATAAAATCATAATCCAGTATATAAAACTAACTATACGGCCCCCATAAAGTGCCACACAATGCATAAAAACCTACATAATACCAGTATATATTTAAAACATCAGTGCGCAATAACAGTGCCCCCAAGCCTTTCACCTAATAATACCAGTTTTAAAAACATAAATCACCAGTGTCCCCAAAAACAAAAGCCATAGACCTAATAAAACCAGATATAATACATAATCATACAGTGCGCACATAACAGTGCCACACAATGTATAGACCTAATAATACAGTATTAATACTAGATATTTCATGTCACATAACAGTGCCCCCAATGCCCTTTGACTACATAAAAACCGTATTAAAACATAAATCATACGGCCCCCATCACAGTGCAACATTGCCCTAGACCTACATAATTTCCCGTATATAAACAAACTCAACAGTGTCCAATAAAAAGTGCCACAATGCCCCTTAAAATAATAATACCGTTTATAATCTAATCTTTCAGTGAAAATAAAAGTGCCCCCCAATGCCCTAAACCCAATAATACCCGTATATAATACTAATCATACAGTGTCCCATAACAGTGCCACACCAATTGCCCTGACCTACATAAAAACCAGTATATAATAAAAACTCATACGTGTCAAAAACGTGCCAAACAAAGCCCTAGACCTCATAAAAACCCCGTTTATAATACATAAAAATCTTTTGTGTCCCCAAAAAACAGTGCCACACAATGCCCTAGACTACATAACACCAGATATAATACATAGATCATACAGTGTCCACATAACGTGCCAAACTTACCTAACCTACTAATACCCAGTATTTAATACATAACTTTACAGTGCCCCAAAAATGCCAACATGCTATAAACCTACATAATACCCCGTATTTTAATACATAAATTTACGTGTCCCCATAACGTGCCACACAATGCCATAGACCTACATAATCCCGTATTAATACATAAATTTCGTGCCACTAACAGGCCAACAATGCTATAGATACAAAACTAGTATATAATACATAATTATACAGTGCCCCCATAACAGTGCCAACAATGCCTAAACCTCCCTAATCGTATATAATACTAATTCATACAGTCCCACATAACAAGCCATAGACCTACTTAAACCAGTTATAATACATAACTCATACAGGCCCACATAACAGGCCCCACAATGCCATAAACCTACATAATCCAGTTATATACATAAATCATCAGTGCCCATAAAAGTGCCCCCCACAATGCTATAGACCTACATAATTTAAATATAAATTCATGTCATACAGGGGCCCCCCTAACAGTGCCCCACAATGCTATAGACCTAATAGTAGCAGTTATCAACATAATATACAGTGTCCCATAAAAGTGCCCCCAAAAAGCCATAAACCCCACTAAAAACCAGTATATAATACATAATTCATACAGTGCCCACATAACAGTGCCCACAATCCTAAAACCCTTACTAATACCGTATATAATACATAAATATACAGTGCCCACATAACGTGCCCCACAATGCATAGACCTACTAATACTAGTTATAATCATAGCACAACAGTGTCCACATAACAGTGCCCAACAATGCTATAGACCTTAAATTTGTGCGTATTCTAAAAAATCATACAGGCCCACTAACGGCCCCAACAATGTATAACCTACAGAAAACCCCGTATATATAATAGATCATACGTGTCCACATAAAAGTGCCCACAATGCCCTAAACCTACATAATCCCCGTTTAAAATTTTCTAAATACGGCCCCTAACGTGGAAAAAAATGCCATAAAACCCACATAATCCCGTTATTAATCTAACGTGCGCACATAACAGTGCCAACAAGCCATAAAACCCACATAATACCCGTATTAAAAACATAAACACCAGTGTCCACAAAAATGCCCAAAAGACCTACATAAAACCAGTTTAATACAAAATCATACAGTGCGCACTAAAAGTGCCACACATTCTATAGACTAATAATACAGTATTAAAACTAGAATTAAAGTGTCCACATAAATTTTCCACACAATGCATAGACCTAAAAAATACCAGGTATAAAAACATAAATCATACAGTGCCCACAAAACAGTGCCACACAATTTTAAGACCTACATAACACCCGATATAATACATAAAATCATACAGTGCCCAATAAAAAGTGCCCCACAATGCCTGACCTTTCTTAATCCATATATAATCATAACTCATACGTGTCCACATAACCCGGCCAACAAGGCTATAACCTACGAATACCGTTATAATACATAAACGTGTCCACATAACGTGCCACACATGATACACCTAATAAACAAGTATATAATATATAAATTTTACGTGCCCAAAAAAGTGACACATTGCCATAGACCCCCTAATACCAGTATATAATAAAAAAAAACATAAAGTGTCCCCATAACGTGCCAACTGGCCCTAAACCTACTAATTCCGTTTTAATACATAACTCATACGTGCCCCCAAACGTGCCAAAACCCAAAGCCTAGACCACTTAAAAGTATTAATACATAATTACAGTGTCCACATAAACAGTGCCCACAATGCCCTAGACTACATAACACCCCGTATATAATACATAGATCTACAGGTCCCCAATAACAGTGCCCCCAATGTTTTGACCCACATGTAGAGTTATCATCAAATCATACAGTGTCCAATAAAACCGTGCCCCAAATGTATGCCTACAGGGCCAGAATTTTCATACATAACTCATAAGTGTCCCAAATAACGTGCCCCACAATGCCAAAACCTAATAAAACCCTATATAAAAAATAAATCATACAGTGCCCAAAAAACAGTTTCCACCAATGTATGCCTACATAATCTTGTTAAATACATAGATCATACAGTGTCCACATAAAAGTGCACCAATGCCCTAGACCCACATAATACCGTTATAATACATAACTATCGTGCCCACATAAAAGTGCCACAAAGTCATAAACCTACATAATCCGTTATAATACATAAATATACTGTCCACATAACAGTGCCACACAATGCCATAAACCACAGAATACCGTATATAATATATGTCTTTTAGAATCTAAATAAAAAGTGTCCCCCAATGCCATTTAAAAACCATATAATACCCGTAAAAGGGTTCATTGTCATAAAAGTGCCCACGTTGGCGGTATTATTCTTTGTACTAGTATTTTACTATTATAGACTGGACTGATATAGGGTGTTTTGGGTTCCTGACCATGTGATGGTGGCTGATGTAAAAAAAGGGTCTGGGTGCTGACCAAACAAAGAAATCCCTTGCACCTAATTAATCGTCATTTGTTCTGCCAACTCTTTTTGGGTGATAAATTCCGGGGACCCGCCCCGGTGCAGTGGTTCAGTAATGATATTTTTTTGGGGCCAGTGCGCGCCCTGGTGCATGCTGGTTGCAGTAATGATATGGTGTGGCATGGGAAAGCGCCGGGGGAGCTGGTTTTCAGTAAGGGTAAAGTTTTTGGGGCACGTGACGACGCCCCCGGTGCATTGGTCCGTAATGATTGTGTGTGGCACAGTGACCGACGCCCTGGTGCATGTGGTTGCAGTTTGATTGAGTGCTGCACAGGAGCGCCCCTGGTGCATGCTGGGGGGCAGTAATGATATGTGTTCTGGCACAGTGACGACCCCCCTGGGGCATGTGGTTTTTTCAGTAATGATATGTGTGCGGACAGTGACGACGCCCCTTTGTGATGGGTTGCAGTAATGATATGTGTGCTGGCACAGTGACGACGCCCTGGTGCATGCTGGTTGCAATAATGATATGTGTGCTGGCACAGTGACGACGCCCTGGTGCATGCTGGATGCAATAATGATATGTGTGCTGGCACAGTGACGACGCCCTGGTGCATGCTTGTTGCAGTAATGATATGTGTGCTGGCACAGTGACGACGCCCTGGTACTTGCTTGTTGCAGTAATGATATGTGTGCTGGCACAGTGACGCCGCGCTGGTGCATGCTTGTTGCAGTGATATGTGTGCTGGCACAGTGACGACGCCCTGGTGCATGCTGGTTGCAGTAATGATATGTGTGCTGGCACAGTGACGATGCCCTGGTGCATGCTGGTTGCAGTAATGATATGTGTGCT
Source organism: Phyllomedusa bahiana (assembly GCA_025379985.1). Lineage (NCBI taxonomy): Eukaryota > Metazoa > Chordata > Amphibia > Anura > Hylidae > Phyllomedusa > Phyllomedusa bahiana. The sequence goes on from JAODAL010036817.1 coordinate 33,806, forward strand.
GGCACAGTGACGACGCCCTGGTGCATGCTGGTTGCACTAAGGATATGTGTTCTGGCACAGTGACGAGGCCAGGGTGCATGCTGGTTGCAGTAAATGTTATGTGTGCTGGCACAGTGACGACGCCCTGGTGCATGCTGGTTGCAGTAATGATATGTGTGCTGGCACAGTGACGACGCCCTGGTGCATGCTGGTTGCAGTAATGATATGTGTGCTGGCACAGTGACGACGCCCTGGTGCATGCTGGTTGCAGTAATGATATGTGCGCTGGCACAGTGACGATGCCGGAGCCCATCTGTGCCAACCACACAAGTGTCTAATTGACATTATTTGCATTTGGCACTCAGCCTCACAAAATGAACGAATCTGACAAACATGATAATCACACAGAGCCGGCCCCGGGAGGGCTTTACAGCTTCCACCTGGCACTGATGCCCACCTAGCGCTCTATGGCTCTGTGAGGGACGCCTGGCAGCTTGTGAAGGGTTACTGTATATTCAGTAGAGGTGATTTCCATAAAGCACTACATTTCATGCATGTGGCTGGGCCGGCATCTGTGCGCCAACACATCCGAGGTTTATTACCTTGTGCCGCATCAAAATGTCAAATCAGCTTCAATTAATGGTTGTGTGAGAGCGCGGATGTGTCCGTCTCCCAACATTAATCTCCTTATCACTCATTTACCCCACGCCTCATCTTCTATTAGTTCCCAGCTAATCACCGCCTGTTACAACAACTCCACAAGGTCCCTAGAAGGAAACAAACACTGAGACCCAAGGGGTGCACACTGACCCCCACTCCCATCCCTAAAGGACCTGGCAGCCAGCAGAGGGCATGTGAGGGACCAGGTTCTGTCACATCCCTGCAACATGGCATTGGAATGGGTCTCTTGATCACAGACCAAAATTTACTTTCCTCCTTCAGAGTATAGAGGCACAATATGCTTGGTGGTTGCAGTTCTGAAACGGACACTGAAGCTTGTTGGTTGCAGCTCTTATACAACCACTGAAGCTTGTTGGTTTCATTTCTCATATAGGCAATGAATCTTGGTGGTTGCAGCTCTCACACAGACATTGAAGCTTGTTGGTTGCCATTCTTGTACAGGCACTGAAGCTTGTTGGTTGCAGCTTTCTTACAGGCACTGAAGCTTGTTGGTTGCAGTTCTCATACAGGCACTGAAGCTTGTTGGTTGCATTTCTCATACAGAGAAGCTTGTTGGTTGCAGTTCTTATACAGGCACTAAAGCTTGTTGGTTGCATTTCTCATACAGAGAAGCTTGTTGGTTGCAGTTCTTATACAGGAACTGAAGCTTGTTGGTTGCAGTTCTCATACAGGCACTGAAGCTTGTTGGTTGCAGCTCTCATACAGGCACTGAAGCTTGTTTGTTGCAGTTCTTCTACAGCTATTGAAGCTTGTTGGTGGCAGCTCTTATCCAGCCACTAAAGCTTGTTGGTTGCCATTCTCATACAGACACTGAAGCTTGTTGGTTGCAGTTCTCATACAAGCACTGAAGCTTGTTGGTTGCAGTTCTCATACAAGCACTGAAGCTTGTTGGTTGCAGTTCTCATACAGGCAATGAAGCTTGATGGTTGCAGTTCTCACACAGACACTTAAGCTTGCTTAACTTGTTGGTTGCAGCTCTCATAGGCACTGAAGTTTGCTGTTTGCAGTTCTCACATAGGCACTGAAGCTTCTTGGTTCCCACTCTTAAACAGGCACTAAAGCTTGTTGTTTGCAGTTCTAATACAGGCAATAAAGCTTGTTGGTTTCTGCTCTTACACAGGCACTGAATCTTGTTGTTTGCAGCTCTCATACAGGCACTGAAGCTTGATGGTTGCAGTTCTTATACAGGCACTGAAGCTTCTTGGTTGCAGCTCTCATACAGCCACTGAAGCTTGTTGTATGCAGTTCTCATACAGGCACTGAAACTTGTTGGTTGCAGCTCTTATACAGGCTCTAAAGCTTGTTGGTTGCAGCTCTAATACAGCTACTGAAGCTTGTTGGTTGCAGCTCTTATACAGCTATAGAAGCTTGTTGGTTGCAGTTCTCTTACAGCCACTGAAGCTTGTTGATTGCAGTTCTCATACAAGCACTGAAGCTTGTTCATCACAGCTCTTTTACAGGCACTAAAGCTTGTTGGTTGCAGCTCTTACACGGCCACTGAAGCTTGTTGATTGCAGCTTTCATACAAACACTGAAGCTTGTTTATTGCATCTCTTACACAGGCACTGAAGCTTCTTGGTTGCAGCTCTTATACAGGCACTAAAGCTTGTTGGTTGCTGCTCTTAATCAGCCACTGACTGTTGTTGATTGCATCTCTGATTCAGGCACTGTAGCTTGTTGGTTGCAGCTCTTATACAGGCTCTAAAGCTTGTTGGTTGCAGCTCTTATACAGCTATTAAAGCTTGTTGGTTGCAGTTCTCTTACATACACTGAAGCTTGTTGGTTGCAGCTCTAACACAGCCACTAAAGCTTGTTGATTGCAGTTCTCATACATACACTGAAGCTTGTTCATCGCAGCTCTTTTACAGGCACTGAAGCTTGTTGTTTGCAGCTCTTTTACAGGCACTAAAGCTTGTTGGTTGCAGCTCTTACACAGCCACTGAAGCTTGTTGATTGCAGCTTTCATACAAACACTGAAGCTTGTTCATTGCAGCTCTTACACAGGCACTGAAGCTTGTTGGTTGCAGTTCTCCCTAGATGGTGCTGTTGCTTTATTGATCCAGGACACTAATGCAAACTCTTCAAAATATAACCTCTCAGGTGACCTTTCACCTTTTTTGTTAGTGTTGTCTTCACACTAAGCTTCAGACAATGTAAGCCTCAATCTGCTCCTCAAGGCTCAATCGAGGGGCTTCAGGGCAGCCAACTTCCTGTTACATGCTACTCACTAGTCCCTCATACACTAATGTCCTCCTCAATATCATTGTAGCCTCCTCTGTGCTTTATTCCAGCACCACTTAACTGGCTTTGTCTCCCGTCCTCCCCCAGGGCTGATGTCTCTCACTTAACCAGCAGGGCAAATGTGATGGACCAAGTTTTGTCACCTCATTGTAACCCGGTACTGGACTGGGTTCCTTCAATCACAGACCAAAATTTACTTTGGCTCGGCCACAGCAGCACAGTGTAGCTGATCCAGCAATGAGCAGCAGATCTAGGCAGGCACACACAGGGTTAACTCTGGCAGCAAACCCCCTCGCCCTCCCCCTGCTGTATAGAAGTTATGGAGGAGAGTTTTCTGTGTGCTGAGGGGAGGGGGGAAGAGGGAGGAGAAGAGGCCGACAAGAAGCACGCCCCTGAATTTAAAAATCCTATGCTGCCAGACACACTGAGGTAGGCTGAAAGCCTGTAGTGAGACAACTCCTTTAACCTCTAAGGTCACCTTTTACCTTTTTTGTTATCATTGAATTCACCTGAATTTCATACTAGCCCTTAGCTCCTCAAGCCTAAATCAAGGGTTCTACATCATGGGCTTAAGGGCAGCCAACTTCATGTTATACACTTCTTACCAGCCCTTCTCTCTTACAATTTCTTCTCAGTTCCTCTGTAGCCCTCTCTGAGGTTGAGTCTAGCACCAACCAACTGACCTTGGATCTCCAGCCCCAGCAGACTCCCTAAAAGTGACCCATCCCAGGCTGAGAAGCCTTGACATCTCTTCTACAGCCCACATGGAGTTCTGCAAACTGCTGACTTCTGTAGCAAGACTGTTTAGCTCACTACACCGAGAGGACAACAAATACCCATGTCAGAGTGGTCCAAAGGGGAGAACGGGAAACCAACAGTGGGCTCCTGGGCATGGGAGGCCTAGGGCTGTTTTTTCCCAAAAGAAAACTAAGAAAAAGGGGAAAAAAACAAAAGGGAAGAAAAAAGGGGCAATTCAATCGAACGAAACTGTTGGAAGGACCCCCCAAATATTGAACCCACTGGTTTAGGCCCCAAAAAACCAACTCCACGTTGGGGGCCCCAAAATCCCAACCCCACATATGGGGCCCCAAGAATCAAATTCACTTTTGGGGGGCCCCCAAAATCACCTCCAATGGGTTGGGGGTCCCAAGAACCAACTCCACGGGGGCCCCCCAAAAAACCCAAATTCCACGGTTGGGGCCCCCAAAAATCATCTCAACGGGGTTTGGGGCCCCCAAGAATCCCAAATACACTTGGGGGGGCCCCCCAAAAATCAACCCCCAGGGGGCCCCAAAAAACAACTCCACGGGGGCCCCAAAATCAAATTTAAAAGGGGGCCCCAAGAATTAACTCCCCCGGGGGGGCTCCAAGAATTTGCTCCAAAGGGGGGCCCCAAAATCAACTCCACTGGGGGCCCCAAGAATCAATTTTCCCCCCCGGTGGGCCCCCAAAAAATCAACTCCACTGGGGGGGCCCAAGAATCATATCCACGTTTTGCCCCAAGAATCATATCCACGGTGGCCCCAAAAATCAAAAACCACGGTGGGCCCCCAAAAATCATTCCAAATGTTGGGCCCCCAAAAAATCAAACCCCCCTTGGGGCCCCAAAAAATCAATTCCCTGGTGGGCCCCCAAAAACAATACTTTTGGAAAACCCAACCCCGGTGGGCCCCCCAAGAAACAACTCCACGGGTGGCCCCAAAAATCAAATTTAAAAGGGGGCCCCAAGAATCAACCCCACTGGTGGCCCCCAAAAAATCAATCCCCCATGGGCCCCAAAATCAATTTTCCCCTGGGGGGCCCCAAGAAACATCCTTTCCCCGGTGGGGCCCCCAAAAATTCTCCACTGGGGGGCTCCAAGAAATTTCTCCAATTTGGGGGGCCCCCCAAAAACAAACCCACTGGTGGGGCCCCCAAAAAATCAACCCACTGGTGGGGCCCCCAAAATCATCTCCACTGGAGGGCCCAAGAAAAATTTCCCCAAAACTTCCCCCTGGTGGGGCCCCCAAAAATCACTCCACTGGTGGGCCCCAAAAATCAAGCAAATGGTGGGCCCCCAAAATTAACCCCACGGTGGCCCCAAGAATTACTCCATTTGGGGCCCCCAAAAATCAAATTTTCCCCTGGGGGCCCCAAGAACCCAAACCCCCGGTGGGGCCCCCAAAAAATCAATTTAAATTTGGTTTTTTCCCAAAAATCAATTTCCCCGGTTTTGGGGCCCCCAAAAATCACCCCCACTGGTGGGCTCCAAGAATCCCTCTCCACTGGTGGGGGCCCCCAAAAATCAACTCCACGGTTTGGGCCCCCAAAAACAATCCACTTGGTTTGGGGCCCCAAGAATCAACTCCCCTGGTGGCCCCAAAATAAATTTAAATGGTGGGGGCCCCCAAAAAATTTTTTTAAAACCCCCCACTGGTGGCTCCAAAAAACTCCAAAGGTGGGGCCCCCAAAAATCAACTCCACTGGTGGGCCCCCAAGAATCATCTCCATGGTGGGGCCCCGAATCCTCTCATGGTGGGGTCCAAGGGGTCAAAAATTTCCCCTGGTGGGGCCCAAGAATCCCTTTTCCCCGGTGGGCCCAAAAAAAATTCAAACCCCCACGGTTTTGGGGAAAAAAATAACTCCAAAGGGGGCCCCAAAAAAAACTCCAAAGGGGGGCCCCAAGAATCATTTTCCAATGGGGCCCCAAGAATCAAGTCAACTGGTGGGCCCAAGAAATTAATCCCTGGGGGGGCCTCCAAGAATTAGCTCTAAAGGTGGGCCCCCAAAAATAAAAAAAACTGGTGGGCCCCCAAAAAATCAATCAAATGGTGGGCCCAAAAAATCAAGGTAAAATTGGGGGGGCACCAAGAATCAACCCCCACTGGGGGGGCCCAAGAATAACCCCTTCCTTTGGTGGGGCCCCCAAAAATCAAACCACTTGGGCCCCCCCGAATCAACTCATTGGTGAACCCAAAAAATCAAAAATCCATTTGGGGGAAAAAACCCCCCCAAGAATCAAAATCAAATGGTGGAACCCCAAGAAAAAATCTCCTCTGGGGGGCCCAAGAATCTCCCCCACTGGGGGGCCCCCAAGGGAATTTTACTCCACTTGGGGGGCCCCAAGAAAACATTTTTAAAAAACCCCCTTTGGGGGGAGCCCCAAAAATTTTCTCCACTGGTGGAGCCCCCAAGAATAAAAAGGGAAACCCCGTTCCCCTCTGTTGTAATCTCCCAAAGGGTTGGTGACAATTTTGGGGGGTAGCTCTCACTATGGGTCTTTAAAAGGGGTTTCAGTCTTTTTCCCCAAATCCCTTTTCTCAGGGGTACCACGGTTTCCCCCATTTCCCCGCCAGTCTTTCCCCCCCGTGTTTAGGGAAATTTTTACTCCGTCAAATTCCCTTTTAATTGTCCAGGGGGGCTTCATTTTGGCTACTGGGTTTTCCCAAAAAAATAAAATTTTTGCACGGGGCGTCCTGCTGTCTGTGTCTGCCCCTGCAGTACCAGGACCACACTAATGATTTTCATGGAGTCTGGGCCCCATTGAGGGATGAAGGGGCGGGGGGGGGGAGCCCCGGCCCCCCTTTTCCCCCATCCTGCCAGGGGGCCGCTTCTTTCACGTTACCCCACGGGTTATCTTCCCCCCAATGTGTAGATGTCCCGCACCCTTCCCCCCAGGTGACACAAAACATTGTGCTTGGGTTTCCCCGGGTGTATGGGAAACCCTAAAGGGGATGTTGTGTCTCCCCCCACCTTTTGATCAACCCCGTGTTTTGGGGGGATTTTATGTCTTCATAGGGGCCCCGCTGCCGGCCCCGGGAGATCCCGGGATATTTTGTGATGGAAAAACCCTCGCGCCCGGGGGCAAAAAAACTGTCTCATGTATTTTTAAAAACGGCAGATAAAATTAAACCCTTCCCCTCCCGAGACCGAAAAAAAACAGGCCAGAAAGGGGGGGGAAAGACTTGTACAAAAGAGTCTGGAGCCGAGCTCCTGGAAGGGGGGGACCGTTCCCCCGGGCCCCGGTTAAAACACCGACCCCCCCCCCCCTAAAAATTAAAAAGCGGGGGAGAGTCCTAATCACCCCAAAAATGAAACTTCAATCCCGTCACCGAGCCCCAAACGAGACCCCCGCTGGATGAGGGAAAGAGGGGAACAGGGGGGGAAGGGGGAATGGGGATAAAGGGGTTTTCCATTTAATCCTTTTTTATTCAGGTTTCCCATAAAAAAAAACCTCAATCCCCTGACCCAAACCCCTAAAAAAAAATCACGCCCCTAGGGAACCAATCAGAGACCCAAAGCAACCAAACAGAGCCATAGGCCCAAACCAACCAAAAGAAAAATCAGAGTTCATAGGGAACCCAATTTAGAGCCCATAGCAAAAAATCAGAGCCCAAAAAAGAAAACAATTTAGGGGCCCAAAGCCCCAAAAAGGTTAAAAAATGGGTAATCGGATCCCTGGACCCAACATGGGTATGGAAACCCCGCCCTAGAAAAGGATCTAAA
>JAODAL010036818.1:0-41191 GCA_025379985.1 Phyllomedusa bahiana
GGGTCACGCCATAGGGGTGTTTTCCTGCCCACAGCCAGGCGCTTTATCTGAGGGGCCCTTTCAGCACAGCGGGAGGAGTCATTAAAAGGACAAACGCATCCGGCTTTCCACAGAATGTGGATCGTTTGGGAACTCTCAATGGAATTCAGGCATGGATCTCTGTGATGTTGTGGCCCCAATTCCCGAGGCCCCAATTAGTTCCCGGTCTACTTCACATTCCCTCTTCAAACAGAAATGGTCCTTTGAAAATTTTTTTTAAAAAAATCTCATTTCTTCCTGCATTTTTTTTCTTTTTTCCCAACATTTCATTTTGCGGTTTTGGGCTGGGGAGGAATTTTAAAAGACGAAAGGGTTTTTCATGACACTGTATTCCATTTACTGACTTTATTTTTAGAATTTTTCGCATTGTCAAAGGGTTTTTAAAGGGTCATTTTGCTGTGAGATACGCTATAATTAGGGTTTCCTTTTGGAACAAAAATTATGTTTTTTTAAGGGCTTTTTTCTCCCTCACAATTTTTAAGTGGCCGAGAAGTCATTTTTAAATATTTTTTTGGGTCTTTGCGCTTTAAAATGCAGAAATACTCCAGGTCCTATTCTAAAAATTTTTTTTCAAAACAGATTTTTTGTTCTTCACAAATTGCCCAAGAGTGGTAAAGGGGTTTATGGTGCTGTCAGAAACAGGAATGGGTTGGGCACTTTTAAAGGGGACACATTTTTTCAAAATGATTTGGGTTTTTGAAAAGTTTTTTTAACATAGCTAAAACCCCAGTATTGTGACAAACCCTTTTAATAAAATTAAAAATAGAGAAACAAAGACATGGTGGGATTCCCCAACCTATTTTAAAAATGTGTTTTTCTAAAAATTAAACTACAAAAAAAAATTCCCATGTACAAAATAGCGGGTAAAAAATTCCCAAATTTTAAAAGGGGGGTAAAAAAAAAAATTGACCGATGTAAATATTTATATATATATAAAATATATATATATATATAATATATATATAATTTATATACACCACCAACATACATACATCACACACACAACGTAAAAAAGGGAAAAATGGGAGAGAAAAAACCCCTCCCTTCCTCCGTCTTTTTCCAAAACAAAAAGAAAAAGTAAAAAAAAAGAGAAGGTAAAAAAAAAATCGAGCATTATTATATCTATAAAAATCTGTTAAAAAGGTTGGATATACCTATAAATTTAAATTTATTTTTCGCGAGATCATTTTTTCAGATTCATCCAAATACGGTGTCCTTTTTTCCCAAAGGTATGTATCCCCCGGGTTTCCCCACTGATACGTAGCAAATTTAGTTCAACCACCCCTAGTTGGCTTCACTACCTTTTCAAATCGCATAGCAACGGAACTTTCCCGGCCCCTGCTGTTGCCCCCCAAAAGTTTTTTGCCCCCCCGAATGTGTGGAACCCCTTTTCCCAAATTTGCTGGACAGATGTTTGTACTCCCCCCTTTAAACTTTCGGTTTTGGTCCCTCCCCAAAGAAAACCCATATTACATTGTAGGGCATTGAATAAGATCCCAAATATGGTCATTTTTCGCAATTTGAAGTCACCCAATTTTAAATACGTTTTGTTTTTTTTTCTCCTTTTAATTTTGTTGTTTTTTTTTACATATTTCCCAAATGCCGCATCTTTCTTTGTTACGGGGGAAAAAAAAAGCCCTTTATTGATAACCAAAAATTCCTTTCATTTTTTTCCTTTTTCCCAAATTTATTTGGGGGAAAAATAGCATTCCCAAAATTTTTTTTTTCCCCATCTGGCACCATATTACCCCCTCATCCAGAATATCCGCCAACGGGTTTTCCCTGCCCTTAAAAAAGTTAATATTCCAAAAAAAGATTTTTTAAAAAATCATAACCTTACTATAGGCGGGGGAAAACCCACCTTTTTTGTATGCCCCTTTACCCCTGTTTTTTTTGTGGGTTTTTTTGGAAAAATCATTTCCTGGGGTTTTCCCCCCTCCTACTTTTTTTTCACTTTTTGGGCAATGACTATTAGCATATCCTCTTTTATGAAATTCCCTAAATATCCCATGTGGATATAAATTTGGTTGGGTTTTTAGTGAAGTATACCCCCAAACCCCTATAACAGATGTTAAAGATAAAATTAAGGGCCTTTTTTTTTTTAAAAACCTTCTTTTTGTTTTCCCTTTTTCTTTTTTTGTGGAAAATGACAGAGGAAGGGGGGGTTTTTGTCTCCCCCTTTTCCCCTTTCTACATATGTATAAAATATAGTGGATTAAGATGGTTTAAGGGGAAATTTTCCCCTGACAAGGGGGTTGCACTTGCCCGAAACGGTTTTGGGGCCCTCAGTGTAAACCCCCCTGCTATGGAATAAAGCAATTTGAAAATGAGTTTGGGAAATCCGCTGGATTTTTTTTTCTTGACCCGAAAGTAGGTTTTTTTTCGAGGCCCTGGAGTATGGAGCACGGACAAGAACAAAGTACAGAGAATTTCCCCCACACGTTGAGGGAAAAAATAAGAAAAAATTGGGCCCCCAAAAAAAGGGACCTGGGTGGGAAAAGGAGGTTTAAAACCCCAGTATTTCCAAGGGAACCAGTTGGTCCCCACTCCCTAAAAAGGGGGGGAAGCGCACCCCCGGGGCAGGGACAGTAAATGTCCCGTGAAAATTAAAAAAGGGGGGTTGAAAAAACTCCTTTTTTTCCCGGGACTTTTTAAATTCCCGGGGTCATGCGGTTTGGGGCTCATGCTGCCCTTTTAAAGGGCAGGTATATTCAATTCCCTTTTACGAAGATATGGTTTAAATATTTCTGCCCTTTTGGCCCCTTTTTAATTTGTGGGTGATGAGGTTTTAAGGGTCAGGGTGTGGGACAAAAACAGGGATAGTGAATGGTTTTGTTTATTTTTTTTGGGGGGCTTTTATAACCCCAAATTTTTTGCCTAAGATAAAAGCACTATCCAAATTTACTGTTGTGGGGTGTTAATTCCAGCTTCTCCAGCCCTGTTTGGGGGGTTTTGAAGGAAGGTGTTTTTTCTCTCACCATGACTTTTTAAAAGGTCACCCCTCTTTTTTTGACTGCTCACTATTTGGGCTACTTGTCGAGATGGTCGGGCTATCGACCCATTTTCGATGGCCCAAAACAATCGCTCAAACACTACCCCTAAGGAAACCCCCAAAAAAAAAAAAACCTTGGGGCCCCAAAGGCCTGGAATTAATGGGAGCCCCTAGGGTAAATCAAATTTACTTTCAAAGCAAGGTAAAATCTGAGATCTTGGGGGAAAAATAAAAAAAACGGGCCAAAACCTAACCTGCAAGAAAAGAAGGCTAAAGTTTCACTGAAAAAAAAATTGGGAAAAAAAAACCCCGGGTGCCCAAAGGGGGGGCCCAAAAGTCATGATTAAAACCCCCACTATATCCCCGGAAGCGGGGGAGCTGGGCCAACCCCCCCCATTACGCCCAAAATTTAGTGATCCCAAGAGGCCTATAAAGAAACTAAAGGGAAAATGTTTAAGGGAAATTTTTCCCAAAACAGGTCCCAGAGGGGGGTAGAGGGGCCATCCCAGGGCCAAGGGGTGCTTCTACGCTCCCCCCAAGGGTCCAAATTTTATGGCAACCCTGGGGGGGCCCCTTTATTTTTTGGCATTGGGGGCATGACAGTATTCAAGGGTTTGGGGGGAAAAATTCCTAAAAACCCCCGGTCAGAATACTCCTAGTTACACCAGGACACCACAAAATTTTTCTTAAAATCAAAGCCCTTGGTCCCTTCCCGGGGCCCCCATTTTGGCCACCATGGATGTAGAAACCTTGTAATTTCAAACATACCCCACAAAGGGGGGGGGGGGGGGTTGGGGGGGGGGGGGGGGGGGGGGGTAGCAGCATGTCCCGGGGCCCCCTGGAAGAAACAAACCTCCCAACAAAACCAGCTCATACTCAGCCACAACTATTTTAAATTTGGAGAGGACCTATATCTACAGCAAAGGGGAACTTCAATGGGGTCCAGATGGGTGCCCCAGTATGCAAATCTCTTTATGGCTGAACTGGAAGGAGCGCATCTACCCACATGCACCAAACCCATGATATAACGGAAGTAAATCGATAAAATCCTTGTCATCTGGACTGCGGGCAAGGAGGCCCTACTTAAATTCCATAACGACTTCCACCCCTACCATCAACCTTAAACTTACCTATTCAGAGAGCAAAATCAACTTTCTGGATACTACACAAAGACTACTGGCTACTCCTCAATATACCACAAACCCAGACAGAATGCGCTACCTCAAAAACGACAGCTTCCACCCCAAGCACACAAAACAATCCATTATATACAGGCTATATGATACAATCGTATTTGCTCCGACAAAACAGACCTGGACAAACACCTCCTGGATCTGAGGACAAAATTTCTCCAATTGGGATACAGGCCAAAAGTGATGGACAATCAAATCAGCAAAGTGGCTGCCATCAGAGACACTCTGCTCACGTACAAAGAGCCCCAGAATGAAGAATGCGTGCCCCTAGTTGTAACCTACAACCCACGGCTGGAGATCCTATGAAAGACTGCAAAGGAACTTCAACCTGTACTACATTGGGACAATAGACTCAAATATTCCCTGTCCCCCCTCTCCTTTCGGCAACCACCAAACCTGTGGCGTATTATTGGCCGGAGTGCCCTGAACGCCCCAACTGAAAATGGCACCTCACCCTGCCTGCAGAACATATGTAAGACCTGCAGGCACATCCATACCACTGACCGTGTACCTGTCCCACAGTCCCAGCAGGTGCACAAAATTAGTGGACATTTTCCTGCAGGTCTAGCAATGTGGTGTATCTCATTATATTTGTGCTATGTCTGACCACAGGCCTCTGTGGGGGAAACAGGGCAGAGACTCAGCCAGCACATCAATTCACAGATTCACTATTAACAGAACTGATCTTCCAGTGGTGCAACACTTCTCTAGAGATGACCATTCTATTGAAGATTATGGTTTTAATGGGACATTTTAAGACGCGGAGAGAGAAAGGAATGGGAATTTAAATTAATGCAAAAATTTTAGACTCTGCAAAATGGGCTAAATATTCATGCCAGCTTTAGGTCAAACTATGTGTGAACCACAAATAACACCTGATTGCTACGAGATAAGATGCAGAATTACTGACCCCTCCATCATGCCTCACAAGTTTCCAGATAGTTGATTTCTTGACCTGTTGTAAATAACTTCTCTGCTTATATTACATTTTGTTATTTTTAAGAATTCTAAGATCCTTTGAAGGTCCATGTCTTGATGTTATACAAGAACTGAAAATTTACAGACTTTATACACACACACACCTGAAGGGAGCTAGTACTCTCGAAAGCTCACCATCAAATCTACTCAGTTAGCCTGAAAAAGGTATCGCCTGATTTCTCCTCTTCTACTATGTACATACATTGAGGATCCTGACAGATACCACAAGAGAAGAATCTAGAGGAGCTGCACCATTTTAACTCTTAAGACACCTGCAAGTGTGCTGTAACATGGATTATACAGAATAAATCAGTGAACATATATTTACAACCTGTTAAATGTATTAACTGTATTATACTGTCTGCTCTGTTTTCTTTCCTCTTCTCAGTCCTGCAAACTGTGTGGAGTCTCTAGCAGTGAGCAAGGATTAAGAATCATAGCAACATACAAGATTTAACACCAGTTAAACAGGGACAAAACAAGTTTAGAAATTAAGGTCTGTAAAGGAACAAGTTATGACTTTTATCATGTGTACATGCAGAAAATGTATAATATTGTATTGCAGGAGATTTGAGCCAATTCAATGTATCTCAATTATATAGTTTCCCTTGGGAAATGGACAAAAAGAAAGGAAGAGGATTGTTAAATGTTAACAGAATGGCAGACATTGTTATTAGCAATAATCAGAAGGATTTAGGATATGAATGAACCATGTCTCGATCTTCATAGTGGGAGAAAATTTAAACATTCAATTTCCATTTGGAAAAAATACCCAGTGAAATCAGCAGCAGGGAATACGATATCAAACCCTATAGTTGTCTTATATCAAATATTTATAATGTGCAGGATAATTTTATAGTCAAAAGCAAGGGAGACAATCTTTAGACAAATGCTAAAAATAGAATATTTAAATTTGGGTATAAATGAGGAATCAGTAAGATCAAACCAACATGTTTTCTCATGAGCGTATGTGAGAGACATGGCTGTGACACAAATGAAGGTGAATGATTATGATTGAAAAGCATTTTAAATAAAATAATCCATAATCTACTAATGAGTGAACGAGGATTGTGGCAGTTTTGGTTCTGATCTCCACTACCAAATTAATCAGGCCGGTTACAATGGATAAACTTAAGATACAGTTGTTGCAAAACAAACTGAAGAAATTTGAAAGGTAGCCGTGACTATTTACATAAGTGTTTATTTGTGGGTGGATGAATGTAATAAGTTTGTTTGAAAAGAGAAAGAAAAGCACAAAGTAATGTGGCTAGTAGTACATCTGAGTCTGAAGGAGCAGAGGTATTAAATAGGATTTAAGATCCATTACAGGAAGAGGGAGAAATTTATTTTTTTTTTTGCATAAAGGGGATTTTTTTTTAGACCAACATCAAAATGACGATACAGACCCTGGCAAGAGCTCTGGAAAGGAGCCTATAGGAAATCGACAGTAGTAAAAGCAAGACAAAAGTAGGAGGAGATCAGCTTGCATTGAACATGTTGACAAAAAACCTTATGGCTGCACAACTATTAGTTATAAATAAGGGACTTCATTTTGTAATGACCATGGAAACGAAGCAGTGAATTTCATGTTGACTTCTATAACTTGTGTAGAGCTAGAAGAGTAAAACTTTTATGGTGAAATAAACGATCAGGAAAAATTTCAAACAAATTAAATAGTCAGTTGATCCTGACATTACCACCCCCTTACTAGAAGTTTTTAAACAGTTGGTAACTACAGAAGTGATAGAACAGTGGAATAAATCAAATATCAAGAGTACTAATATTATGGAAAAGAGGCATTACAGCAATTATAAGAGGATAATACCATAATAAAAAAAAGGCTGATGGGGGAGGGGGAGGAGCGGTGGTTGTGCAGGATTCACCAATAGACACATGAGGCTTCTACACGACTTAATGATATAATGGTGTATAAAAAAGAAAGGGATCCAACTAAAGAATGCCAACGATTAATAGAAGAAAAAACATTGTCTGAAGCATAAAAAGGGCTCATTACAGAAAGAGAAAAAAAGTATGGCACTAGATATAACAGGTATATGTGGATACAGACTAATTAACAAAGGTCCGTAAGTCTACTACTAAACTACCTGGTCATCCGATTGTTTTGGGCATCGGGTCTGTGTTTGAACCATTAGCAGCATGTGGATGGATTTCTACAGAAAGCTGTAAAAAATTATTTACATTCATTGAGTGATACTGGACAATTTCTTTGAGTATTGGAAACTTCGTGATGAAACATGGTTTTGCACGTTAGACATTAAGTCCCTATATATGAACATACCATACCTTGAGGGAATACAAGCCGCTAGAGAAGCACTGGGTGAAGACCTGATGCTTACCAATGCACATGTTCATTTTCTTATTTCCTTATTGGAGATTTTGTCCTAACAAACGATTTTAGATTTGGAAGTGACATCTACCTGCAGCTACAGGGGACCTCGATGGGGTCCCCTGTACCCCCAAGTTAAGCAAATTTGTTCATGACAATGTTTGAACAACATGTTTTTACAATGGAGGAATTTAGTCATGTTTTGGGTTGGTCTTATGTGAATGACATCTTTGTCCTGTGGGAAGGTTCCAAAGCACTTAAAATTTAGCTATAAATAATGGGATTCATCCTTTGATACAATTTTCTGCCACAATGGACAAAGAGGTCATTCACTATTTAGATGTCGAGGTACGTAGATTGGAACAAGGGGTTTGTACAACCCTATACACAAAACTATTGAATAAGAGTCAGTATGCTCCCCAAATTTTTCAAGGTATCCCCAAAGAACCACTTATGAGAGCAAGAAGACTCTGCTCTAATGATGAATTGTATGTAAATGATTGAAAAATGTTAGAAATTGCATGAGGTTGATAAAGACAGGGCTGATTTGATAAGAAAAAGGAAGATAGGTTAATGTTTGTTAGCATGTATAATGTACATAGTCCAACTATTAGAAAAATTATTAACATTGGCATATTTTATCTAAAAACCTAAAATATGGAAAGTTAGTTAGGAACACCCCATACTTTGTTTATAGAAAAGGACATACCATAGATAGTAAGACTATCTTCCGATTTAAAATCTGAAACGTGAACAAAGGTTAATAGGTACTAAACACACTGGGACATACAGGTGTTTAAATTGTCACTACTGTAGTTCAATCATTCAGGACCCCTGTACATTCCATCCAACTCTAGGTATTAGAATCCCTGTAAAAGGATTATATACCTGTAATTCAAAAATCATTGATCCACACCTTTTAGAATGCCCTTGTGGCAAAAGTTATGTCGGTCAGACATTGCGTAATGTTAAATGAGCATCGGTCTAATATTAGGAATACGAAGAAACAGGATGATATGTTAGATATAGAAGAAAGTAATAGGAAGAAATACAAGATGATAACAGTAGCCCGTCACTTTAATGAGCTTATACAATGTTTCTGATTTGAAATGGTGCGTGTTAGAAGTGAAATGTGAAACAGGACAGAATCTGTAGAAGCAATTGTTAGGGTATGTTCACACAGCTTAATTGCTGGGTGTTCAGTATGTACAGAGCGCGGTGAATAAATGACATGTATGTTTTGTGACCACTCACAACTCTCAAAGTAATTGAGAAAATAATAATTAAATATTGGGATCTCCTATGTAGGGACCCAGGTCTAAAAGATATTACCAGCTCGTCCCAAATTCGTATATAGTGAAACAGTGAAAATATTCATCTCCAAGATAACCCAGCCCCCAAGGGGTTGTTCCCTTGCAACCATGCTAGTTGTAAATGTTGCCATCAAATTACTAGCAATCAATTCTCGTCCACATCTACAGGGGGAGGTCTTTAAAATAAAAAATAACCTTACCTGCTCGAGCTCATTTGTAATTTGATTACTTGTAGTTGCAAGATACAGTATGTGGGCAAAACCACAACTAAACTGTCTAGAAGACTGATAAATCGTTATGATGTACGCCATGGTAGATTGGATCTCTAGTATTGTGCGCCTCTAACAAATGTATTGGTAGGCTATAGACCAATTTTTAGTATACAGCCTATAGAATACATTCCTCATTTCCATGACAACTAAAAAAAAAAAAAAAAAAAAAAAAAAAATGTGAAATATATTGGATGTATCGTATAAATACTCTTAGACCCTATGGCCTTAACGAAATCCAAGAAACGATTTAAATAAGAGCTCTTATATCCTAAATTCACATTTTTAAATAAATTAAAATGTTCAATAAATTTTTATACATAGATTTTTCCTCTATAGATAAATTGTTGAAGATTATTACATATATTTTAGATCATGTTTTGTTTGATTTTATGAATGAAAATTAGATGTGGTATTCCTCTTGTAGCCCTCAGCCATTGTTAACATTGTTGCAAACTTTTTTGTGAATGAAACCCTAATGTTTACCAATTAAGCCTCGTTTTGAAACAAACAAATTTAAATGTTACTCCTTTTCCTGTAAAAAATATGAGCATCCGAGGAAGCAGACTGCGCTCCGCAAAACGTGTTATGCTTTGCCAACAAATTCTTTTATCTTTCTTCTTTTATATTAGCAAAGTGCTTCTTTCCAAATAGCGCTCACAAGCCACCGTAAATTTAGAGTTTTGCATTCCCAAACCTATCTTCTGGTAAATGACATGTCAATTAACACTCCGGGCATACAATAAGATCGTATTGAACACCTGGGGAGAGGAGGCATAATACATAGTTCTCCATCAGAACTGTGGATTACCGTAATGACTGGGGCACATTTCACTTGTATTAGAGCGCAGTACACCTCTAAATATGCAGTGAAAAGTGCCCCAATTTAAGCTGTGTAAACATAGCCTTACAAGGGGAAGCTGCTTGGATTTATAGGCTGAATACGCTAGCACAGATTGGTCTAAGTGAGAATTTAAATCTTAGTGTTCTTATGTTTGTAGTAGTTTAATAGTATTTGTTGTGCTATATGTACTTTGATGACTTAGTATATTTTGATGTACCGTTTTTAGAGTATAAAAGACACTAGTATGTTGAGCAGGTGTGCTTGTTTCAGGGAGAGCACCTCCCCTTTCTCATTGCATGCTCAATGTGGGCCCACCTGTGTTTGTTCCACGATTTGGCTTTCAGAACGCAGTGTGGCCATTAAGAGTACATTTGTTTGATCCTGGTTGGACATTTTGCTGCTTTACTTTATTTTTCAACTAAACTCAAGTAGCACATTGTTTGCACAAATATGGTTGTATATGTTCTAATGAACATGGTTAATAAATAGAACTTATATGATACTCCCTCCTGCATCTATTTTTAAGTTGGCTATACACAGGAAAGTGAGGTATCCTGTTATGCAGGTGTGATGGGTAGACTGGGAACATTTAATTATAACACCAGTTTTCATGATTAGGCAAAAGTTACCTCATAGCTGTAACAAGTGTCATACATAATTGGGCAGATTGGTTTTTGCTGAGGTTTCTATTTCTTAAGCCCATGGATAGTTTTGAAGTATGGGGAGGCTGCATTGGAAAACCTAAAAGGAGACCATTAGTGACTTACTACACACATCAGCTGCAGAGAAAACATCTCAACTGAAGATATCGTTTCACATTAAGAGGACAAGACTCTGAAATCTGGACACTTCTGTAAGACCGTATATTGTTTTCTTTTCACCCCATCACATTTTGTAAGCTACTTTCTAGTGTACAATAAATACCTTTTGTTTTCATCAAGTTCACGAGGACTGCTATTTCTACTTTAGCTCTTTTTATGGTTTCATGGTTCCCATACAGACTGTCTGCACTTAAAATGCAGTCTGATAAGGGCATGTCCCCACTGCACGAGTTTGCAGTTGGACTTATGGACTTATTTGGATTGGAAAGCTGTCTAAACAGACAGTCAACCTTCTGCATGGGATTTCCATTTAAAGTCAATGTAACAGTCCCCACTGCATGGATTTTCTATCGACAGCTTTACACCGCCAGCAGTCTGCAAAACTTAGAACATGTTCTGCCAAAAAAAAACAGGTGGAAGAATGAACATGTGTGTGCAAAGGGGATGGCTTGGATCTGCAAACCAGAGAAATGCCATTCCCAATGCATGTAAAAAAAAAAAATAATAAAATACCAGTCGGAATTTCGCGACTGGTATTTGGTCTTTTCTGTGTTAGTGCACCCCAAGACTAATTTTTGGGACCGTTTAATAAACGTTTTAGATCCACTGCCAGAATGAAATGCTTAAGCCAATAATATGCTAAGCCTGCATTAGGCCTGATCAGTTTATACTTCATAGCTGACAGTATGTGGTTCCTTTAGGAATCAGAACGCTAGAAGAGTTCACCACAGTACGAGTTGTGGATTCTGCCCAGCCATTTGACTATCCTGCTCAAGAAATTTAACTAGTTAGACATCGTCAAAAATAGTCCAGGTAGAAGTGGCTGTTCTCCATCTCTTAGTTCACTAGCTATGTCCCTTAGTCCTGACTAGGTAAATTCTCTTGTATCCCCCTCTCTCCAATGCGATTTTCCTGACCAATTACTGCTCAGGCATCAGCCATGCTAGTGGTGGTGTAGCACTGCCCTGATAATGTAAAAATCAAAATGGAAAACAAACTGGATATTACAGCAGTACTATACAGCACCAGAGCATTCTCTTATGTAGGGAGGGACCCTACAGTTCAGCTAAGTAAGAAAATATAAAACTACATTTGAAAAGTACAGCATATTGTTTACTATTAATCCAAGTCATTTTTTTCCATATGCGGAGACAAAGCAAATGGAAAGATCCATATGTCTGGACACAACTTATATGGATGCACATTGGTTAAGTGGATGCCCAAAGGCTTTTACTCCAAGGAAGCATTAATACAGGAAACATGTGGTATTAGGAATGCTACTGTGGTTTGTTTTCTCTAGCACTGTGCCATTGTGGGTTTAATTGTTAACATAGCATAATACATTGTTATGCCTTTTATCTGTGTGGTCTAGACAGGATCGGGTGAGGCATTTGATGTCAACCTTTTATGTGGCACAGTATCAAATGCTTTAGAAAAATCTAGCTATGTAAAATTAGAATGCTTGGACTGGGGTAAAATGTGTGTGAGTGGTGATTAATGGTACATACTTGGACTGGACCCCTGTTACTAGGGGAGTACCACAGAGGTCAGTATTAAGGCCATATTCCTTAAAGGGGTTTTGCCACGATCTCATTTCATACCTCCAGCATCCAGCTCTGCATGCTCAGAAGGGGGGTGTGTGATTTGAATTACATATCATGTGACCCAGCAGGATGACATCACCAGTCCTCTAGTGAAAAAAAAGGTCTGTTATGTGTAGAATTGTAAGTAGCTACATTGTAGCTCAGAGGTAAAATGTTAAAATGTTGCCTCCAGTCACAGGGGTCCTTGGTTCAAATCTCTGCAGGAACCAAACCTGTGGATTTTTTTCCTCTCAATGCACAGACCTAATTGAGTTTTTTTTGTTTTGTTTTTTAGCACTGTTTGACTAATTACTAAGGAATACAGAGGGTGGAAATAGAATGACAGCACCTGGGGTTTGAACACTCAGTTACCTGAGAGGAGAGGTGATATCTGAGCATGTGCGACCAGGACTGAATATCACAACCCTGGTCGTATCCCCTGGAGACGAGCTGTAAACAATGGGTCACTAAAGGAGCAGCTAAGACAAAACAGTGCAGAATTTTTAATAAATGATGAAAATGTTTATTACTTCATTTTCAAACTTCCCATGTCAATTTTACTTAGTGACAAAACTCCTTTAATGACATTACACATCAGAATATCAATCTTTAACGACTATACAAAGCTTTTTAATCGATAGAATAAAGTGTCTTTTTTACAAAGGAATCTGAATAAGTTGGAGGCCTGGACAGAAGTAGCAGATGAGGACTTAACACCAATAAATGCAAGGTTCTGCACATAGGTAGGAAAAAAAAAAAATAATAATTCTATTCCATGATTACTTGTTGAACAGAAAAGAAACACTAGTTGGGAATCCTAGTGGACAGTAAAGTTGTAGCACCCAGTGCCAGGCAGAAGCCATCAATGCAAAATAGGATCATATTGGGGACCGTTTTGGGCACCAGTGCACAGGAACGACATTGCAGAGCTTGAACAGGTACAAAGGTGGCAACAAGAATAATAAAAGGACTGGGTGGACTGCAATACCCAGAAAGATTAGCAAGATTAGGGTTCAGAGAAACTAGGACTTGAAGTTGACAAATACATTAAAGATAAATAGAGATCCCTCCCAGGACAAGGGGCTTGTCCTCCAAGTCTAGATGAAAGGAGGTTTCTACATAAACATAGATAGGGACTCTTTACTGTAAAAGCAGTGAGACTGGAACTCTGCCAGAGGAACTTGTCATGGTGAAATCAAGGAGTCTGGTTATGTTCATATAGTGTAATAAGTTAGTGACTAGGATTCTGGAGAACGGTTGTTGATCCAGGAAACCCCCCCCCCCCCGTCCCTTCCCCCCCCCCACATACACACACACACAATTGTGTTGAGAAGGAATGTCTTTCCCCTAAAATGAGTATAATGGGCTTCTACCTTATGGAGATTTTTGCCTCCCTCCAAATTAAAACTATAGCACAATAGGATCTTTATTCCTTTGGCCTTACAAACGATATAACTATATTATCTTTGAAAATTATGCTAGAACTGACGCAACTGACTTGATCAATGTGCCCCAGTATGTAAGGTCAGACACTATTGCACATACCAAAAAAAAAAATTACCATAACACTGAACTGCTGATCACTGAATTTTATTACACCTTTCTGTCAGTGCTTTATAGACCAATTTATTAATTTCGTAATTAAGTTTCTATATATTCTAAAAATAGTCTACATTTTAGCCAGGAATATTAAAATTAGAATTTTGGCCAGAGCCATCTTATATAGCCATCTGCTGCCACCCCTGAAATCTGCTACTCTTGACCAGTGTTGAAGAATGCAGGAAAGGTTTGTGCTCCTTTCACTCTGAATGGAGCACAAGTCTCACCAGCATGTCAAGATGAAAATTCTTAAGTCAGGAGGAGCAGATCTGTCAGGGTATAGCCAAGTATTATGTTTCCCAGGCTATGATGCACCTAGGTCCCAATAGAGTTTTTTTTGTTGTTTGTTTTTAAATTGATAACTCCTAAAGCCATGTTGAACACCTAAAACTATCAATACATAAAAAAAGATCACCCCTAGATAACAGGTTTGGAGGTTGCAAACAGATTGGTGTGGCAGTGCAGTTCTCCCACAGACAATTCTTAATGATAAAAGCTCATGAACAATAATCATCATCAAGGCGTGCAGGATATTTCCATGAGCAAACTTTACTTTATATAAATCGGTGAAAAACACAAGACAAGAAATTTTAAAAACCTGGTGCTGTATCAGTTATACAGTGGCATACGTCCAATATTTCTTTTCTTGAAGTCCCCAATCATTCTGTGTGGACTTCTAACTTCTTAATAGTCACTGTTAGTACGTGCTGCGACATTTCGGAAGGGACAATCTTCCTTTTTCATTGCTTGAAAAAGGTAAGATTTGTCCTTCCGAAACGTCGCAGCACGTACTACAGCGATTATGACGTATGCTCTGTTAGAAGTCCACACAGAATGATTGGGGACTTCAAGAAAAGATATATTGGACGTATGCCACTGTGCAACTGATACGGCACCAGGTTTTTAAAATTTCTTGTTGTCTTGTGTTTTTCACCGATTTATATAAAGTAAAGTTTCCTCATGGAAATACCCTGCACGCCTTGATGATAATTGTTCATGAACTGATATAAGGGTTGCTGGAAAGACTCCCTGAACCGAGGCGATCCTGGTTGACCGGTATACTAAGAATTAAGCAGTGCTTGGTATTGATAAATAATGATAAAAGCATTAGCCTCTAATCTGACCATTAAGCTTTGTCTATTAATCCGCTTAGAACTGAGTCTAATAACTTTGCAGCCACTATTTCATTGCCATCTTGTTTCTGCACAGCAAAATCAGGTCTGACCATTACACCAGGAAAGTGTCAGAGGTTCACTATTTAAACAGTGCGGGAGGTGTTGTGCTAAGGCCTGAGCTAGAGAGGTCAAAGGCAATTACATCTTGGCCCACTCCCAAGGCTAAGAAGCAGATATTGTCCTGCTTCTACAGGAAGTTTGTGCAGAATTACAGTGCCCTGGCCAAGTCCCTAATTCCCTTCATAAAAAAAAAAATCCCAATTCATCTCACAGACACCACAATTTGAGCCGTCCTTTGCAGCACTAAAGGCTGCCTTTGCCAACTCCCTTTTGCTCCAGGCACCAGACTTATCCCACAAGTTCTTAGTCAAAACTTAGGCCAGCACTAGTGTTGAGCAATTATTATCGACAAAGTTGAAATCTGCACAGTTTTTATGGTGATCGGATTTTTTAGATCATGCGATAATTTAGGTTAAAATCTGTGCATCATCTATTAAGATCGCGCCATTTTCGGCGCTTCCTGTCATTTTGGCGGCCAGCAAATCAGCTTACAGAATAGAGCAGGGTGAGATGTGTGTGCGACGTAATGACTGGGATGTGTATGGTTGCGATTGGCTGGAAAAGTCACATGACCTCGTTTTACATAGAACAGCGTTTCCTGTTCAGCCTCAGTGTCTCAGAGCAGAAGGACATGCGCTCTGCTTGTGTCCAAACAGCTCAGCAAAATTATTCTATTTCTTCAGAGAGAAACCTCTTTTAGCTGTGATCCTTACAATTTAATTAGATTAGAGATTGGAAGATTTTATATAGTTAGATAGAGAATTTTAAAGGAGCATCTACCGCTGTAAAGTCACAGGGGGGAGCGGAGGGGAGGCCCCCGCGGGCGAACACAGACAAGCTCTATAAAGAATACTGGATAAAGTTCACCAAGACTTAGTGTAGACATTGCACTGCAATAGCTTAACAGTTTTCTATTGAAATATTTCCTGGATATTGGGCAGCCTGAACTTATAGGATACATATCTTTTCTAGTAACTGCAGGTCTCTTTATTAGGTGCAAAACTCCACTTTTATTATCAGTATACATTTCAGATAGGTGTTCATTTTAAATTTTGCCCATTCCACTTTTGTTGATATATCCACCTTGCACTTGAATTTGAATCCAGCAATTTTGTTGTCACCACAGGTGAATTGATAGGTGCCAAAAATACCTTGTATTATCCAAATACATTTCAGATACATGTTTTTTCCCTTTGGCGCAGGCCAGCTGTGTTGATAGATCTACTTTGCAGTTATATTTGAATCCAGCAATTTTGTTTTGATTTGAGAATAGCTGTGATTTGCCGTCTTTTAATAAGAGACTTTCCAAAACTCTTCCATACCTTCTCAAATTTTTAGATTTCTGAACATGGAGCGAAATTCAGGTGGTAAGCGAGCATGAAGAGCCGGGTCCCTTTGCTCGCTTACCACCTGAATTTCGCTCCATGTTCAGAAATATTAAAATTTGAGAAGGTATGGAAGAGTTTTGGAAAGTATCTTATTAAAAGACGGCAAATCACAGCTATTCTCAAATCAAAACAAAATTGCTGGATTCAATGGACATGGAGGTAGAGGTACGAGAGAAGGTGCTCCTTCCAGTGCTGGCGACAACACGCATGCCAGCGGATCGTCAGGCCTGTCATCGCTGGGTCAGGGCCCTGTGAATCTCAGTAACGAACAGCGTCGCCAATCTGTCCTTCAGTGGTTAATGCAACCTGCATCCAGCAGTCTTACCTCCTCGTCCTCCCAGTCACGGCCACAAATGTCGTCATCAGCATCTGTCCAACATGAAGCAGCCCAAATGTCAACACGTGTACCCACCACTGTGGATAATCCATTTTCTGAAGACCTCTTTAATGACAAAATGCGGTAGGGGTTAGAAGGCATGTTAAAAGAGCAAAAGGCCAAAGAGGATGATTTTCTCTGCTGATGCCCAGTTACTGATGCCATCAGAGGAGGAGAAGGAAGCCGGTCAATCGGCAAAAATCCCTGGCGGTTGGCAACGCCTTGCAGTCCCTCTTGCTTGTAGCCTGCAGCTCCTGGATGCAAAATGTCAGGACGACGAAGTCACCTGTGTTGATGACATTGCGGATCCAACGTGGTCTTTTCAGCAGAATTTGCTTGCGAGCGCTTCATCACTGGACGAAGAGGAAGACGATGGGGTAGTGTCAGTACGGGTTCCGCCTCAAAAAAGGGAGAGGGCGGTCGCAGAAGTCCGCTGATATGATTCCGCCAGCCACGGTCAGCGCAAACCCCGCTCATCACCGTCAAAAGGTACAGGACCTCTCAAGCCTGGGCCTTCTTTGACCAAGCCTCTGATTCACCTAGCGATGTCATATGCCGCCTATGCCGTAAACGCATAAGTAGAGGCAAGAACCTTAGGTGTTTAACCACCACCAACATGTCTAGTCACATGCAGCGAATTCATGAGTTGAAATGGAGGCAACACTTGGCCAAAAGGCCAGACCGACGCCGGGCCTCCAACCACTGTCACACCCTCTGTCTCCGCCTCCCCCTCCTTCGCCACCACCAAGCGTTCCTCAGCTGCCCATGTCTCTCAGAGTCATGATCAGGGATCAGCCTCCACAGTCGCCCAAGTACCACCAGCAGCACCAGAGACCCATCCTACCCCTTCTCCCGCCAGTTTGATGACCTGCACGCCATACAGTGGCCAATCTAGCAGCCAGTCTTCTGTCTTCCAGGTTTGGGAGCAGAAGAAACACTAACCCAAACCATCCCAAAGCCTGAATGTCGGCATTGCCAGGCTTTTGGCCTTGGAAATGTTGCCTTTCCATCTAGTGGCCACTGATGGGTTCCGCCACGTCATGGCCCTTGCCTGTCCCCAATACCAGATGCCGAGTAGGCATTTCTTTGTCAGAGAAGCCGTCCCTGCCCTGGCCAGCCACGTGGCAGCTAAAATTTCAAGAGCGTTGTCAGCAACTGAGCACTGAAAAGGCCATCAGACAACCGACACAAGGACTAGTAAGCGCGGCCAAGGCCGCTATATCTGACAGCTCTAGGGGTTTGAGCTGGGGTGGATGTGTCTCTAGGGGTGACGGTGGCTCTAAGGCTTGGCACACGTTTCTTCAAAACCGCAGGGATGGTGCAGGGTTCTTTCCCCCAAGGTCCTCTGGTGGCATCACGTGCCCAGAGAAACCAGGCCGTGTTGAAATTAATCTGTCTTGGAGACCGTCCACACACAGGTCAGGAGCTGTGGACGGCTCTCCACAACGAGACCGAGCGCTGGCTGGGTGCCAAGAACCTTGTGCCAGGCAAGGTGGTGTGCGATAACGGGCGAAATCTGCTGGCCGCCCTTAAGATCGGTAGGCTGGAGCACATCCCTTGCCTGGCACATGTCATGAACCTTGTCGTCCAGAAATTTCTAAAAAGCTACCCGGGTCTGGACTGCCTGCTGAGGAAGGCTCGAAGTCTAAGTTCGCACTTCCGCCGTTCGCACCCTGCTTCGTCCCACCTGGTTGCGTTGCAGCGTCAGCTCGGCCTCCCCGTCAACCGTCTCATTGTTGACGTGGCAACACGCTGGAATTCCACCCTCCACAGGCTCCAGCGATTGTGGCAGCAGCGCAATGCCATTACGCAGTACGAAGTGACACATGGCCTGACAAGCAGCGGTGCGGACCTCGGGGTGTTGAGCCACCGAGAGTGGAGGCAGGTGAAAGAGCTCTGCACCATCCTTGCCAGTTTTGAAGAAGCCACCAAAATGGTCAGTGCGGACAATGCCCTTGTCAGCATGAGCATTGTGGTGATCTTAGTTCTGGAACGATCGTTGGACACTCTGAAACAGGTCCCCCCGCGCGGAGGAGGGAGGGGGACACAGATGCGGACAGGGGGAGCCTCTCTCTCCGTCAAATCCACAAGGCCCCCGACATTTTCACAATTATCGGGTCTTCTTAGGCAGGGGTTTGGGGTCCAGAGCTAGTGCAGGTGGCGATCACCCCCAGGGTGCATCATCTCAGGCAAGTCGGGCTGGTTGAAGCGTGCGGAGGCAGCGGAGGAGGAGGTATTCCTAGACCCCGAGTTTCCATGCCTTGGAAAAGGGGTTGGGGAATTTAGGCGGGGAGGAAGATGGGGGATAGTTTGCTAGTGCCCCTCGACCAGAGGTTGGGGAAATCAAGGCTCCTTTCACTGAGTGTTTGGAGCTCCATTTTCAATATGACCCTCGCATTAAGGGCCCATCAAAATGAACAGTTATGGGGGGCCCACCCCTGGTCCCCGGTACAAAACAAAACTCAGCATTTCCTTCCCCCCACCCAAATAGAGGTAAAATGCGGGAAATGGAGACCTTGCTGATTTTGATAACTGGAGACTCTGTTTTTCTCGTTTCACTTTCCCCCAAGTGTCAGGGTGGAAAAATCAGCAATGTGACGCAGTAGGGGCCCAAGTAGGTTTTTAGGGGCAGCGCAGGCAAGGTGGGAAGCCTAAGGGTGACCTTGGCAATCTTTTTTTTCCCCCTCACCAAAGCATGCAAAGCGGGGGAAATCCCAACCCCACAGAGACCGTTAAGATCAGGTTTCGACTATCTGTCAAAAACGATGTTTTTGTATGTGTTCGGGCCAATGACTTCTGGGTTTTTCCAAAAAAAGGACGAATGGCCCGAGCTGGTCGTCACGCCATAGAGGTGTTGTCCTGCCCGCGCCTGTTCATATCTGAGGGCCTTAGAAAAGCTGGAGGAGTATTTCAGACAAACTTGGCTTTCCACAGATAATGTGGATGTTTGACTCCCTCAAGTGAATAGGATGGTCTCTATGTTGTTTTTGCATTGTTCAATGGTTTTTTTGGGGCATGTTTCTGTGAGATAAGCTATAAATTAGGTCTTTGGGGAAAAGAAATGTGGCTTTTAAGTGGCTGGGGAAGATTTTTATAATTTTTTTGGGGGATGCTGCTTTGAAATGAGCAATATCAGGTCCATTATAAAAAAAATGTTTTTTTCTAACAGACATTTGTTACTTCACAAATTGTCAAGAGTGGCTCAAGGGTGATGTGCTGTCAGAAACATGAATAGTATGGGGGGTGGGGGGGGGGGGGAGGGGGGGGGGGGGGGGTTGGGGAGGGGGGGGGGGGGGTGGGTGGGGGGGGGGTGGGGGTGGGGGGGGGGGGACACTTGGTTAATGGACACATATTGCAAAATGACTTGTATTTTGCAAGGATCTTTAACATAGCTCTCAATCCCCTGTATTGAGACAACCCATTTCATACAATGAGACTCAAAAGAGAAACAAAGACATGAGTGGATCCATCCATTTTAAAAAAGTTTTTTTTCTCGAATAAAGTACTAAAAAACTTGCATGTACAAATAGCTGTTAAAAAAATTCCTCTGAATTGTACAAGGAGTACAGGAAAACTAACCAGATGTAGGTTATTCAGAGAACATGGAGTATGGAGCACAGACAGAGAACAAAGTACAGAGACCATTTCCACCAGCAACGTTTGAGTAAAAAGGAGAAAAAGAATGCCAAGATAAAGGGCACCTGGTGGAACAGGACGTTAAACGCACCATATTTCCAAGTGAAGCTCATTGGTCCACACTCATACGGAGGGGCACGCGCTACCCAGGTATTGACTGTGTACAGAGAGAAGGCTGAGTTCTCACACTTCCGCTCCGCACTCTGCTTCAGCCACGACAGTTTTTCGTTGCTGCGGTCATCAGGCCATTTAACCTTCGAGTTATAGATTACGGACGTCCAGCCCCTGGGCTTTCACCGCACCCACTGTAACTCCTTCCCTAGGTCATGCTTGTGGCCCAGACAGTAATAGTCAATGTCCAGTCAACTAAAAAGTTGGTTGAAAGACTCCTATTTCCGGCACTTTTTAAATGTAGGGGGGCATGCAGGTTTGGGCTCATGCTGTGGTCCCAGTACAGGTATAGTCAATGTCCAGTGAAAATAAAATGGTGGTTGAAAGACTCCTTTTCCAGCACTATTTAAATGTGTGGGTCATGCAGGTCTGGTGCTCATGCTGTGTGCCCAGGACAGGTATAGTCCAAATTCCATGAAAACTAAAATGGGTTGAAAGACTCCTTTTTCCGCACTTTTTAAATGTGGGTGTCAGGCAGGTTTTTGGGCTCATGCTGTTGGCCCAGGACAGGTATAGGTCAATGTCCAGTGAAACAAAAATGTTGTTGAAAGTCTCCGTTTCTCCGGCACTTTTTTAAATGTGGGGGCAAGCAGGATTTGGGGCTCATGCTGTGCCCAGGACAGGTATAGTCAATGTCCATTAAACAAAAATGGTGGTTGAAAGACTCTTTTTCCAGCCCTTTTTTAAATGTGGGGTCATGCAGGGTTTGGGGCTCATGCTGTGCCCAGGACAGGTATAGTCAATGTCCATGAAACTAAAATGGTGGTTGAAAAGTCTCCTTGCCTCCTGCACTTTTTAAATGTGGGTGGTCCCATGCAGGTTTGGGGCTCATGCTGGTGGCCAGGTACAGGTATAGGTCAATGTCCAGTGAAACTAAAATGGTGGTTGAAGACTCCTTTTTCCGCACTTTTTTTAAACGTGGGTCAGACAGGATTTAATGTCATTCTGCGTACAGGACAGATATAGTTTATTTGGTCCAGTATCAACTAAAATGGCTGGTTTGAAAGACTCCTTTTTGCGGCACTTTTATAAATCTGGGGGAACCATTGCAGGTTTTGGGCTCATGCTGCGTTCCAGGACAGGGATATTCAATGTCAGTTCAAGTAAGATGATGTGTTCAAAATCATACTGCTTCTGGCGCTTTTTAAATTTGTGGGTGATGCAGGTTAAGGGTCAGGCTGTGTACAAGACAGGGATAGTGAATGGTCTGTGACCGTTTTTTTCTGTGACTTTTTATAACCCTAAAGTGGTGTGTGCCTAAGATGTAGCACGTATCCAATTGACTGTTGTGGAATGTTAATTTCAGCGTTTTCAGCCATTGTTTGGGTGTAATAAATGAAGGTGTTGTTGCTCTCCCCATAGAACCTTATAATGGTAATCGCACATAATCGATGCTCACTATCGAAAAAAAAAAAAAACCTCCCCTATTTTTTTTTTTTTAATCGATAGGGCCTACTATCGACAATCGATCGATTCTCGATAGCCAACGCAAGTCGCTCCACACACATCTTACATGTATACCCATTTATTCGTTTGTTTAAACTATGTGGTAAGATATCCAATATCCCTACGAACACCATCCCTGGTTTGTCTGCCCTAACAAACCCCTACCTGATCTATTTATATAATCAGGGAAGGCAGTTGGTTTTTAACCTATTTTGCTATAATTTTAGAAAATAAAATGGTATCGCAATTTAAAAAGGTAATAGTCTGTAGTTGGTTACTAATGCGGATCCCTTCCTGTCTTGGGTATGGTGTAATAATTGCTCCTAGCATTCTGACGGCATGGTGCTTCGTAATAATGGAATTTTCAAAATTACAGTAGCAAGTGGTGGCAAGGAATATGAGAAAGTACATTTATAATATTCATTAGTAAACCCGTCAGGGCCTGGTGATTTATTCAGTTTGGATTGTCGGATAACCAATTAAATTTCCTAGGACTGTGAGGTGGAGATGTTCATAATTTGTTTATCTTCTTCTTTTGGGGTTTTGGATTTTTAAAATTTGGAAAATAAAAATTTGGTCTTTTTCCCTTGGTTTTGAAATTTAAGGGGGTAGAGGGGATCTTTTTTTTTAAATAAAATAAGGATTTGAAAGTAGTCACGAATGCATTGCTATTTTCTGGGGGTTCGAATTTTTTTTTTTTTGTCGGATTTTGGACAGGTATAAAATTTTTTTAGTTTTTGTTTGGGGTTTTTTTTTGCCCCTTTTTGCACCAATTTTTTTCCCGGGAGGGTTCCCCGTTTAAATAAAATTTCCTTTAAAAATTTGGGCAAGATGGAAATCTTTATAGTTTCAGATTAAATTCTCTGAGTTTATTTCTAGAAGCAGAGGTTCCCCTTTAATGCGGGGGATGGGGTTTTTTTTTAAAAACCTTTTAACCCCCATCAGTTCAAAATGTTATCAAAAAGGGGATTTTTGGGGGTTTTCGATCTTTTTACTTTTTCCTCGGGAGGCAAGGGAGAGTAATACTCCTCTTATGAAATCCCTTTAAAGAGCGCCCCAGAGTGAAATTAGGGGAAGGGCAAGGGGGTTATGGAAAAAAAATTCTAAACTTTTTGTTTTCTGAAAACCATTTTTTTTTGTTTTTCCGAAAAAAAGGGTTTAATCAAAAAGGGGAATTAGTAGGAGGGGCATATGCATTTTTGATTGAATAAAAAAAGGGTTTGGGTAAATCTGACCACTTTTTAAATACCCAAAATTTTCGGATGAATTATTTTTTGACAAGCTTTTCTTTTGACAGGAAGAAATAAAATCCTCAGGGGGTTTGTTTTGGATGGAGAGAAATAGGTGAATTCTATTCCCCCAAATGATTTGAAAACCCCAGGGGTCATAAAAAGTTTTTTCTCTAAGAAAAAGGGGTTGTAATTCGGGAGCAAATTTTAAGCTTCCAGAAAATCAAAACCTCTAATTTTTTTTAAAACTATATTGAAGTTCCACAAATGAGTAGGTTTTGCTTTGCAATTCCTTCGCTTCACTAGGGTTTTTCCCTGAAAAAAAAGAAATCGGTGGGTATTGGGCGCAAAAATTGCTAATATAGTTTTGGGGAGAGTTTTTTAAGTGGGGCAGCTAAAAATGATATAACGCCCAATAGGGGTCAAATAAAGGGATTCTTTAAAGTTGAAGGCAATTGAGTCTTTGATGGGGGATAGCCACTCCAGTTTTTTTAAAACGTTTGCTGAGGTATAAAAAGGGGGAAAAAAAATTTTTTAATGTTTCAACCCCTACTTGAATCTACTATGTTGAATGTTTCCTCTTGGGGGACATACTTATCGCCTTTTATTTTAAAAAAGTCTCCCAGAAAAGGGATAGTTTTAAAGGGGGATTTTAAAACCCTTTGACATTAAGCCCCTGACCCCTAATACCCATGGAAAAAGGAAAAAAGGGAAATTTTAGCTAGAAAACATTGGTTTTAATACATTAGCCGTCTTTCCGTCCATTGTCCCCAAAATTTACAAAATTGGCCCTGCATTTTGGGGCAAATGAAAAAGAAAAACCCATTAGAATACCAACAGTTTAAAAAATCAAGAGTTTAACAAAACACAGAATTTTATAACAAAAGTGTACCAGATTTCCGGGGTTTGGGAAAATAAAGGGGGGGCAAGTTCTAGCAGGTCTTGCGTTAGCATCTTAGTTCGAGCTCATATAAAGTGGGGCCCAGGGGGAAAGTAAATTGGGTTCCCATTAAACAATCCATGGGAATTTCCTTTGTTTTTTTTTGTTTCCCCGTCCAAAAAGGAGATACGTTTTTCTGGCCCGCTTTTTCCCATTCTGTCGGAGTATTTTAACATCTAAAGACATTAGGTCCCTTTGGGAAAGGGGGTTTTTTAACCATAAAAGGGTTTTGCGATATAGGTCGTTTTTTCCCTCTATTAATTACTAGCTTAAACCGGGAACCCCCAATATATTTTGAGGGTCGTATCCCCTCGTAGGATTTTGGTATAGGGTTTAGAAACCCTTTTTTTTTAAAAATTGCCGGGCCGAGAGATCGGAAAAATAAGAAATTTTGGAATCTTTCAGGAATTTTCCCACGCCGTTACCAACTTTCCTAAAAATTTCATTTTTTGTTTCAAAAAAAATGAATTTTGGGCCAGTAAAACCCCCGGGGTTTTGAAGGGGGTAAAATTTTTGGGGGTTTTGGGAATCTGTGGACTCAGGGTTCCACCGTAAGTCTAGAGTGGATGCTTTTTTTTGGTAAGACTAACGCCTTTTAGATCTTTGAGAAAAAGGGAGAAATTGATTTTTGTTTACTGTTTCGGGGATCCCCTCTCAAGCAAATTTTTATTTCAAACGGATTTAAACCCTCCGGGCCCTTAGCATTTTTGGGCCGAAAGCCTTTGAAATTTTTTTTCCCCTAGAGTTGCATTGGCATCAACCCAAAAGATTGGGGAGTTTTTGAAAAATTTCCCCCCCCCTTTTTAAATTCCCAAATGTAAATCCTTCCTTTAAGCCCCAATGATGAATGTCCTTCTTGAAGTCCCCCACCCTTTTTTTTAAAATTTTGGGTTGTAAAGTGTCTCGAAAGAGGCGAAAGGCTTTCAGCGGGGCCCTTTTGGGTTTTTGGGAAATTTCTTATGGTCCTTGGGGAGCATAGTCCCCCTACCCCTAAACTAGAATGGGCGGGTGAAGATGGGGGGATCTTTTTTTCTTCTAAATTTTGAGGTTTTGGAAGGGGGAAAATTGGAAGAATTCACCCAATTTTCGTCGGTTTAGGTGGTTTTTTTTGGGATTAGTTTAAGGTCCCCTCCCCTTTAAAAAAATTTGGGGGGTTTTTTGGGGAAAATTATTATATTTGGATCTCTCGCGTAGTAATAAAATTGGAGGGGGGTTTTGGGGTTATTGTTTTTTTGGGTAAGTAAAGGAAACGCCCCCTTATTCCCAATTTTTTCTTCCAGTAATATTTTTTTGGGAAGGGGTGTTGTTGGGTGGAGATAAAATTGTAATCAAGGATTATTTATCAAAGAAGCAAGAAAGTCCTTCAAAAAAATTTTTTGGGATCTCGGGGGGGCCCAGTCCCGGCCTCAACCCCCCTAAAATTTTGGGGTGAGGTATGTGGGTGTAAAAAAGCTGGGTTTTTTTGGTTGGGGTGTAAAAGGGGGGACCACCCGCCCATTTTTTAAAAGTGTCCAGGATTATTTTGCAGGGGGAATGCCATAAGTAGGCTTGATGAAAAAGCCCGTAACTCATATTTTTTAAAATTAGTGGGTTTGCAAAACCCAAAAAACTGTGAAATATTAAAGGGGGTTTAATGTTTTATCGGGTTTGGAATTTTTTTCCTTACAAAAGTTTAAGGGTATTACTCGGACTTTTTGTCCCTTTGTTTTATGGCAGGAGAAAATTGTTCTTGTAGTGGCAGCCAATGAGACGGGAAGCTAAAACCGGTTAAAAATACAGATTTCTCTGGAGCCCCTGTAGTCCTTCCGTGGGAAATTGTGCTGCTGAAACGGTGAACAAGGGCCTCTCAGCTTTTTAAAGCTAGAGAAAAAAGGACATAAATTTTCAACGGGTAGGGGAACAACAAGGATGTTTTATTTGGTTAGGGCCACAAAACGCTCTGGGGCTTTTAAGAAAGCAGGGGAGGGGCAAAGAGGGGGCCAAATGGGGGGCCCGTTTTTCGGGGGCTTTTATTTTCCGGGAAAGGGGCCCCTCTTTTTTGGGTTAATAATTTTAAAAAGTTTCGGCCGTGATGGGGTTTTTAAAGGGAGTTCACCTCTTATAGAAAGTTTTCCAACGTCCCGACCCCCTAATAAACGCCCTTACTAAAATTCCCGGCCCCGGGTTTTTTATTATGAAAGGGCTGAGGGGTTGTCCGGCAAAATGGTCCCCCGGCCCCCTAGGACCCCGGGCAGACCCCCCACTTCCCCCACCGGCCCCCCGTCTGCTTTGTGAACCGCGGCCCGGAGGCGCCAACTGTGGGGGCGAAAAAGGTTTCTTAAGTCCGGGACAGGGAGGGGAAGCGCGAGCGCTGCCGGGGTTCCCTCATCGGACCTTTTGTTTTCAGGAGATGGGGGGATCGCGCCGCTCCGTCGCCGTTCGTGCGGGTGCAATGCCGGGTTTTCCCCGAACCTTCGGGGGGGGGTTTTCCTCATCGCTCCTGCCCCCTTTCGGTTAACTGGGCAGCCCCGGCCCGTGAGCCGCGGAAACCCCGGGCCCCTCTCTCCAGATGTTTTGCCGATGATTGAGTGCCCCCGGGGGTTTAGCGGCCCTTCGTTCCCCTTTAATTCCTCCCTCCTGGGGGGCCAAAGGACAGTTCGGGGTTTCCCAAAAGTCCTCTTTTTCGGCTTGTAGGGGACCCCCAGAGTTTTCCATTTATAAAACCCAAAGCAATCAATTTCCCGGGAAATTTTTTTAGTTAGGCCTTTTTGTCTAGTATTCCTCAGGAGCTCACTAACAAGCGACCTTTCCCCCCATGCAGCCCCAGGCCACCCCTCGAAAAAGGGGTTTTTATACGCAATTACCTTCTTCACCCCCCGGAGTTTGGTTTTTTCTTTGTACAGAAGAAGGATGGTTTCTTTTCCGTCCGTGCATCAAACTACCGGGGCCTAAACCCCAATTTTACCTTGAAAAACGGTATCCGTTGCCACAATTCCCAAAACCCTTTTGACCGTCTACAGGGACCCAAAGGGGGTTTTCCCCAAAATTTGGGACCTGCGGGGGGCCCAAACAACCTCATCAGGATCCGTAAAGGGGATGATGGAAGACGGGCGTTTAATACCCCCCCCCCCCGGGCCCCCCCCCCCCCTTTGAATACCCCCCCCCCCTTTATTAAAATTGCCCAATTCGGTCCTTGGTGGAAATGCCCCCCGCTTTTTTTTTCCGGGAGTTTCGTAAATGAAAATTTTCCCAGGGACCTGCTTTTACATGTGTGCATCTTTTTTTTTTAACCTGGACAAAATTTTGGGGTTTTTCTCCCCTACCCCGGACCCCACCCCCCCTATCCGGGTTTCCCTAGCCCCGCAACCCCTTTCCGCAGAAACCCGCCTGTACGCCAAATTGAAAAATGCGTGTTCCATCAATCCAGTCGGGCCTTTCCTGGGTTTAACACCCGTCTCCGACCGGGGCCCTCAAATGGCCCCCCACTTAGCTGTCTGCTATCCGCGGGGGCCACGCCCTGTTGGACTCCGACCAAACAACTTTTTTTGGGGCTTTCCCAATTACAAAGGGCCCAGTTTATACCCCACTTCTCTACACGGGTTTGGCCCTATTGGGGCCTCACCGGGAAAAAGAAGGCTAACCCCAAAATTTTGGCCCCCAAAGGGGCCGAAAGAGATTTTCTCGGTTTTTGAAGTCAGCCTTTGCTTCCCCCACCTATTTTTTGTCACCCCCTTTACCCGAAAAAGCTTTCTCTCTGGGGGTGGATGCCTCTTGGGGTGGGGCCCGGGAGCTGTCCTTCCCAAAAAGGGTCCCAAGGGGAAAACTATCACCGGGCGGGTTTTTCTCCAAGACCTTCTCGTCGGCGAGAGGAACTATGCTTTTGGGGACCGAAATTACCGCAAACCAAAAAGGCCCTGGAGGAGTGCGGCATCCCCTGGGGGAGCTCGTCATCCCTTTTGAGAAATATACGGATCACAAAAACCTTTAGTATCTCCAGTCGGGGCCCCCGCCCCCAATCCTCGGCAAGCACGGTGGTCTCTTTTTTTTTCAAGATTTAAAATTCCCGGGTCCATTTTTTCCCCGGGCCCAAAGGGAAAATCAGGGCGGGTGCTCCTCTCGCGCCCTCGACAACCCCTGGGGAGGACCGCAGCCCCACCCCCAATAAAACCCCCGGAACGCCTTATCCCAAACAGCACCTGTCCTCCTTCGGCCCCGATGCCCCCCTGGCAAACCTAAATTTTGGGCCCTCGCTGCGCAGGGAATTTCTGAATTGGGGACATTGCCCCTTTGATGGCAGGACATCCTGGGGGCCCCAAGATCGTTTCCCATTTTATCTCTCGGTTCTACTGGTTCCCCGGGGTGGTTTAAAAAATATTAAGGCTTTGTTTGGGTGCCTGTGTAAAATTTTGGCCCGGGAAAAAGGGACCCCGCCACAGCCTTTTGGCCTGCAGCGACCCCGCCTACCCCAGTTCCCCCAAGGTCCCCTGTGGGGATGGATTTTATCACCGACCCCTTTCCCTCCCCCTTTGGTAACACCCTGAAACTGGGGCCAAATTTCGGATAGGTTTCGAAGGGGTTTTCGAAAAACTTCGTCCCCCCTGCCCGGGTTTCCTTCCGCACCACTCTTGGGCCCCCCTTTTTTTTTATTCCCCGGGGTTTTCCCCCGCACGGGCTGCCGCACACAACGTTTTTTGAACGGGGGGGGCAAATTTTGTTTCCAAGTTCTGGGGGTGCACTCTGCTCCCCATTGCAGGTGAAGTTAGACTTCTCCCTTTCCCCTTACCAACCGCAATCTAACGGCCAGGGAGAGAGGGTCCAAACAATTCTGGGGAGCTACTTACGTTCATTTTGTTTCCCGCCCCCCAGGGTGATTTGGGGCCCAAACCCCCTACCCGGGCCGAATTTTTTATACAACTCGTTGGACTCAGGGGGTTCAGGGGGTCTCCCTTCTTTAATTTTATATTGGGGTGGCCCGGGCCAATTCCCCCCCCTCCCTCCCCCTCGGGACTCCTCCTCCGAGTTCCCTCTGTAGATTTTCCTTGGTCCCACGACTTATCTGGCAAAATTTTGGGGGCAGAAAACCCTCAGTCCCCCCGCAAACTTTCTGCTGCCCTTAAAGAAGGGTCCCGGGGGGGGACAGAAAAAGGAGACCGGCTCCCAAACCCTTTTCTCCGGGTCCGCGCTTTCCTTTTGGGGGCCCTTTTAAATCCTGAGCCCTTTTTAGTCCCCGTAGGGTTTAAACTTTCCCACCCCCCACCCACCAACGGATCCCAAATTCTTTTCCTGTATCCCTCCTGAAGCCCCCGTGTTGAACAGCTTCCCCGAAAATTTTCCCCCCCCCCCCTGAGGCTGAAGCCCCAACATAATTTTCGGTCCCAAAAAGATCTTGGCCCATGAAGTCGGTTAAAGGGGTAAACGGGAAATTTCCCGGTTTATTTTGGGGGGGATTCGGTTTTGGAGGGGAGAACAGGGGGGCCCCCGAGGAAAAAAATCCCGGAAAACCCCGGTCCGTGTTTTTTAGGTTTTCCCCCCAACCAAAAAAGAGGAGGAGGCCTAGGGGGGGGGGGGGTACGTCACCATTTTTCCCGCATCCCCCTCGCCCGGGGCGGGCCCCACTTTGGGCGCCCCCCGTGGGCCCGGCGGCCCACTGCCGGTCCCCCGGGTCGGGTCCCGGCTTCCCCCTTTCCTGACGCGCCCCCGCAAACCTCCCGTCCTCCTGGGCCGGCCGGGATGGGGCCCTGCCCGGGGCCCCTTAAAGGGGGCGCGGCCGGGCCGCCTCGGGGATTGAAAGGGCCATACGGGCCCCTTAAAGGGAAAGGCTGGAGTGGCCTATTTAAAACCTCCTTTCCCTTTCCCGGGGCAAATTTTCCGGGTCATTAGTGCCCCTAATGCCTTTAGAGAAAGCGTCTTTTTTCCTCGAACCTTCTTCCGTGTAACCCAACCTTTTCGCTCCTTTTCTCGACCCCGAACCTTTTTCCGCCTGCCCCGACCCCTGCCCCTTTCCCCCACTTTTGCCACGACCACGAATTTTGGGAAACCCCGCACTTTCCTTGGCTGCCACCGCAAAACAATTTTACGGGCCCTTGGGGGGACCTGTTTTGTTTTTCCACCGCACCCCAAATCCTCCCGCTTTGGGGTGGGCCCCCTGGTGAAAACCGGGTTTCTACTTAATTCCGCCCCCTGGTACCCGGGTTACACCATCGCTTTTCGGTTTTCCATGGATCCACTGCCACATCCCTACACGTTCTTTTTTCATGAACAGATAACACAGGTGGGCCAGGTGTCCCAAAATTTTTAAAAAAAAAAAAAAAAAAAACTGTGGAAAATTTTTTAGCCATTTTTAAAGGAAAGGGTCCCCCACACAACCCCCCTCCAAGACTTTAAAAATAAATAATACTAATAATAATTTTTGAACCTATAGAGAAAGATTTTCCTTCAGCCTCGTCTGTTATATCTGTGTACCGTACTTCTTGCCTCTGTCCCTTGACCACGATCCTTGCTGGCTATCCTGACCTTACACTTGTCCCCAACTCCGAGTTTGCTTTACGATTTTGTACCTCGCTACACCTTGGCCACCACAGCAAGCAAGTCACGTCAAGGGTAGCGTCCTGGTAGACTTCCGCCGAAGCAACTCCATCCAACTTTGCGGCGGGCTCTGGTGAAAACTTTGACCTACTTAGACCCTGCTTCATGGCGTGGCTATTGCCATCGTTTGCGGTGGTCCAGTGGATCCACTACCGCTGTCCGTGACAACATGAAGCAGTGGAATGACGTTATTCATCCCATAGTCCTAGCGACTGGTGAAAACCGGGACCATAGGCCTTGCGGCGGGCTCTGGTGAAAACCGGGACCTACTTAGACCTCGCTCCCTGGCGTGGTCGCTACCACCGCTTGCGGTGGTCCAGAGGAGCCACTACCCGTGTCGTTACAATGGATCAAGTGAATGCCAAGTTTCCTGGCCAGTTCTTAGAATGGTGCAGAGTCCACCACTTGAAAAGGGAGGGACTGCAGTACCACCAACTTGGACAGGAGCACGGTCAGCTTCTACACTTAGGGATGGCTAGACGCATACTGCTGTCTCTTGGCAATCGTCTCGGTGAATGACTGCTGGCACCATGAGTGCCGAGGAGCAGGAGTATCTGGACCGGTAGATGATGTAATAGACAGGGAGTTGTCTTCGGCAGAGGTGGTGAAGCCTTGACTGCCTGAAATGGGAGGCGTGCCACTGGGTGCTACAGCTGTTGGGACAGGATGGACCACCATATCTGAAACATGTATGGTGGCACTGCATGATGTATATGCAAGGCCGTGGTGCCAACGTTAGGTCCCTGGTCAAGCTTTACTTTCTGCCTACAGATTCTACATATAGTTATGTTCAACCCTCCTCTGGTGTCTCGTCAAAAAACTGGCACACCGCCGAGTAGCTCCGCACTGACTGACTATTACCACCGCTGACCCGGTGAGCCCCTGTGCCGCTACTTTCTGGGACCTACAAAGTGGGTGGTCTAAATCATGGCCGTTTGGCTCCCAACCTTACACTGCTGCCATCCTGCTGACTCCCGGCCACACTACCAACTTACGGGCTGCGCCACTGCCTGACACGCAAGCTGCTGCTCTCTTCTCCAAATGATAATGATGAAGCCTTGTACACTGTTGGTCTGGGTCAGCTGATAGCATCACATGGCTTTCAAAACCACCAGTATACTGCTGACACCCAACTTTACATCTCCGTCCCAGACACTAACTCTCTTCTGTTCAAGATCCCAGATTGTCTGTCGTCCAAAGCCTCCTTCTTCTCCTCCTGTCTCCTAAAACTTAATGTAGAGAAAAGGAGGCACAAGGAGGACGCCACTTCATCCCAGAGAGAAAAGGAGGCACAAGGAGGCATGGAGTGGGCTGAATTTTCTGTTTGGGGGGCACTTTATGCCTTGTTTAACTAGGGCACCAGAATACCTTGTCCCAGCCTTGCTTGCTTCACCCGGCTCCCAAGTGCGATCGGCTACATCGATTAGTGTTTGCCTGTCACCGCCATCCACCTCAACGGTGTCGCTGTACAAAGCCTGACCGCTCACAACATAGCCCCCCATTGCAACTCTCCTCATCACTATTTGCTTGCTTCTGCAAGAAGCAGCGGATGTCTTCCCCACCTCTTTGCTGCCCACTGTCCTCAAATATTTTGTCCTCACTGTATAGTGGCACAGAGGCCACAGCACATAGTAGTTATCTGGCTGTGGGAAGCGAACGGGACAGAGGTGGGTTGAGGACAGGTGAGAGCCCCTCACCTGCTCCCGGGCCATGCCAACTAGGGGTTGTGTGTGACAAACCCACCGACTCTTGGCTGGGGTTGTCAGATGTCATCTGGGAGAAAGTGTATGACCTAGTGTGTGGTCAACACATGGCCGGTAGATGACACCGGATGCTGTGGC
The DNA here is from genome assembly GCA_025379985.1 of Phyllomedusa bahiana. Classification (NCBI taxonomy): domain Eukaryota; kingdom Metazoa; phylum Chordata; class Amphibia; order Anura; family Hylidae; genus Phyllomedusa; species Phyllomedusa bahiana. The sequence goes on from JAODAL010036818.1 coordinate 32,805, forward strand.
CTCGCAGGGTGACTCCTGCTGTGACGTCCCCTTACTGTGCTGCGATCTGTGGCAGCTCCGGTAACCTACTTCTGTGTTCTTTGACGCTATCGTAGTATCTTAGCCCTCAGCTTGTTTCTTTCCAGCTGGCGCTGACGTTACCTTGTCAGGCTGTGTTCCCACTTCAGTTTTTTGGTCAGTTTTGCCCCCGTAAGTGCCCAGGGAATTTTAGAGTGAAGCGATTCTAAGAGCGGCGGCAGTCATGTGCGTGTCATACTAAAACACAGCATTGTATGAAGACAAAACCAAGCTCCCTCTGCATATTTAAGCATGGCACAATGTTCTACAGCACCCTACAGGCTCTCTGCAGCCAGGAAATAGCTGTTTTTTAATGTGATTCACCCCAACATAATTCGGACCGAAACAGATTTTGTCGGAAAATTTGGTGAAGTCGGCGAACCGTATTTTTGAGAAATTCGCCCATCTCTAATGATGACAATGATGATGACGATGACATTTGTGGCCAAGACTGAGAGGATGAGGAGGTTAAACTGCTTGATTCAGTTTGTGTTAACCACTAAAGAACAGATTGGTGATGCTCTTCAGTACTGAGATTCACAGGGAACCGACCAAGCAATGACAAGCCTGAAGGTCCTGCAACTGATGATGTGCTCGCTTGTGTGTTGTCCGGAGCACTGGAAGGAGCGCCTTGTCTCTTACCTCTAGCTCCATGTCCTACGCCCCTTGCTCGCTTACCACCTCGAGTTTGCTCCATCTTCAAAAACATATATATTAAAAAGGTCAAGATTTGTTCACAGTCTATTACTGAAGAACTGTACACCAAAGACAGCAAATAACAAGTGTTCTTAAATTCCTATAATTTCTAACTGGCAAATAGGATTAGAAACAGATTTTTTTCAATGTAATATCTGTGAAATGGGGTCTTATGGAAGAGCGGTGTCTTGTTCACCGGCTGTCCCCCAAAACTGCAGCAAGGAAATTTTGTTCACAGAATGAAATTTTCTGCAAGAAATCAGTATATTACAACATTTTCTTTTGAGAGATTTCCTATCAGTGACTTGTGCACAAACTGTCCCCCCAAAACTGCAGAAAGGAACTTTTGAGCAATGCAAAGTTGAACTACGCAGCAATATCAAAACCCCTAACTATTACTGTCTAGGATTCCCTAATCTTGCTGTACCCCAACCCTAACTAATCTATCTAGCAGCTTTTCCTTTGTGAAATCACTGGGAAATGGTGTGTCTGTCTGCTTTGAAACAAGCACAGCAGAGAGAGCAATGTGTTCAGCTCACATTCTCTAATCGTAATGACATTCACCAGGAAATACAGTGACATACATAAAACAGGGTCATGTGATTTTAGCAGCCAATGAGATCCCTACCCACTCAGCAGTGAACGTTTTGACCCCCCTCTGTGATCTGCACTGACTGGCTGGCCGCCAAAAGTACAGGAAGCAGTGAAAATAGCTCGGTCTGAATTCGCAATCCTGATTTTTTATCCGATTTTGAGGGGAAAAAAACGGATGAGATCGAGAAAAATGTAAAATCGACTTGATTTTAACTTTTCTTTATTAAATTGCTCAACACTAGAGGAGAGGTTAGTAGAATTGAACTTATTTAGTCTTGAGAAAAGACGGCTGCGGGGGGATATGATTAATTTATATAAATATATAAATGGTCCCTACAAAAAGTATGGGGAAAAATTATTTCATGTAAAGCCCCCTCAAAAGACCATTGGACAGTCCCTTCGGCTAGAGAAAAAGGATTCAATCTCCAGAGGAGAAAAGCATTCTTCACTGTAAGAACTGTAAATCTGTGGAATAGCCTGCCTGAGGAGCTGGTCACAGCAGGAACAGTTGGAAGTTTCAAGAAAGACTTAGATAACTACCTGAAACAAAAGAATATTAATGCGTACGTAGCTATGTAAAATTCTGGATCCTGTCTGGTGGCAGCTCTGGGGTCAGAGATAGGGTCTTCCCTAGAGCAGATTGGTTCTTACTTTGTGGGTTTCAGGGAATTCACCAGTGGGGAGGTTGGGCTTCCACTCTGTCTCCCTCCCTTCACCCACATTTTCCCCACCCTTGGTTTAGTTTAATGGACACTCAACATGCTATCTTTACACAATACCTGCACTTAGCACGCTATCAATAAACAATACCTCCACGCAACACGTTATCAATTACACAATACCCATACCCTGCACGCTGTAAATAAACAATGCTTCCACCCAGCACACTAACAATTATACAATACCTGCACCCAACATGCTATCATTATACAATACCTGCACCCAGCACACTATAAATTACACAATACCTGCACCCAGCACACTATCAACAAACAATACCTCCACTCATCATGCTATCAATTACACAATACCTCCATACAGTACGCTATCAATTACACAATACCTGCATCCAGCACGCTGTCAATAAACAATACCTCCACCCAGCACACTATTATTACACAATACCTGCACCCAGCAGACTATCAATAAACAATAACACAGCAATAATAAAGATGTCCAGCTGAAGTAGAAGATGAATAAGATCCCCGTTGATTAGGAGAAGAAAGTAATGGTGACACTCAGGCCTAAAAACATACTAACCCTTAGTCGTAGCATAGTAAAATACAAACATAGATACACGTATATATCCAAGATAATTACATAACAATGATCACATGTTTCAATTAGTGTGGCCATGTAACGGAAATGACAAAACAGTAGAACAAGAAAAAATAACAAAATATATAAGGTTCAATATTGCAAAATTGAATCCTGTCTACTGTTTAACCCATATGGTGAATGAGGTTTTAGAGTAAAGATCCAAAATAATTCACGATTTAAAAGCTTCCTTTTGCGATCACCTCCTCTCATGGGAAGGTTAACCCTTTAAATACCCTGAACTAAAAGTGTTTCAGTGTTACCCGCATGATGAAATATGCAGTGACGCGATACGGCAGACACACTCTGTGTGCATAGAGCCCTAGTGTCTGATAAATGCCTTCTAATTCGTTCCTTTAATCTACAAGTGATACAACCAACATATTGGACATAGCACTGTAGACAAGAAATGAGATAGATGAAATAATGAGTATTGCAACTATTATTATAAACAATAATCCTTTTACTTTGCACTTTACTTCCCATATGGACATTGTGTGCATACATTTTTTGGATCTTACACTGATAGGCACTATTGGACAGACCATCAATTCCCATACCTTCCGTAACAGCAGGCAATACCATTTTTCACTAAAGTTTTCATTCTAAACATACATATAGATCAATCCCAAAGGGTGAACTACTGTGTGCAAAACGTAACTGCAGCACTCCGGAGACCTTTGAACAGGAACAGGACAAGTTTTATCACAGACTTAGTCTCAGAGGTTATCCACAATGGACTCTAAATAGAGCCACTAAAATAGTTAACATGAGACCAGGAGACACGTTACTTGTTCCCTCTCCCAAAGTGCCTAAACCGGCTAAGCCCACAGTAGTACTTATCGTGAGTTCAGAGTTCAACTGAATCAAAAACATAATTCTCAAACATCTGCCAATTTTAAGAAAAGACAATATCTTAGATTCCATTCTTGATCCGGGATGTCAAATTGTACCTAGGAGATCAACAACTTTAGCCAATCTATTATCCCCCAATCTATTCAGTTTCAAAAATACATGGTTGCAACATAAGGGTTTCTTTAGATGTGGTTCCCACCCTTATAGGACCTGCTCCTTTTTATCTCCATGCCATTGTTTTTCTAATTCATCAGGTATTTGATCATTCCAATATAAACACTATATTGATTGCATCACTCATCACGTAATCTACCTGGCCACATGTACTCTTTGCAATCTTTCGTACGTAGGATGCACAACATGCAAACGTAAGGTTGGTTTTCTGGAACACCTATATGACATTTCACACAATGCCTCCAGAAATAGATCTAACATATTGCACAACATTTCATTGATTGTCACAACTCTAATATAAATGGGTTAAAAATCAAGGGTAATTTTGGGTTCATCAGGGGATTCAAAAAAACTCCTCTCGCTGTGGAATAAGAATACGCTATATACAACGCATATACAATCTATCTATGACGGATATATCACCGCTATGGGTGAGATAGAAAAAGTGATACTTAGCTTAGAAGCTGCCAGGTATAAAGTGATAATCCTCGCAGCCCCTTTGGTATGCTGGCACCCAGGATAGAAGGGATACAGAATGATTCATTTCTGCCTCCCTTAAATACCTTACTTGGCCCTTTAGATGTGTAACAATACAGCCCCTAACACTTCAGTATTAATGTATATTGTTTTATACCTATTGCCGGGTTCTACTTAACATGTGCGCATATCCCCCTGCCTTTACTCAGTCTGGCGTTCCGGAAATTGTACTGCGCATGACCGGAAACTAGATAAAATGTCATTTCCGATTCACTTCGGCGAAAGCAAAACTACGCCTGCACAGAAGCCCCACGTTGTCACGGCGCAGTCCGGCGTCTCAAGAAACGCTCTGCGCATGTCCAGGAGAAAGGCGCCCGGCAAATACGCGCAATCAAAATCCGGACATTATATCGCTTTCAATTAGAAAGACAACACTAGTCACTTCCGGTCAGCGCCACCGGAAACCAAACCGCATGCAGCCGGCAGCCGAATCAATTTCCCATATAAGTCAAACCGCGCACCACTACATCCGCACAGACTCGTCCCAAATGCTGCTAAGAGCCCCAAATTCTTAAAGTGGCTGTCTGTATATCGATATCTAAAGAGTACATAGGCATTAAATTCAGGGTCAAATAAATTCGGGTACAAAAATTCAATTGTCTATAAGCTAGACATAGAATTATCAGACTAATAAGTAAAATTCAATGATATAATGAAAAAAAAGGTAATGATATCATAATGATACATAAAATACGGTCATCTTTGCAACAAATCAATATTGGTCCTCTGTAAAGTACGACACAACAACCAGAATAAACGACCCAAGTATGAGTCCTACTCATAAAACATCCAAATGTGCAAAGTTCTCATTGAGGAATGCGCCCACTTTGGCGAGATAAAATCTGATTCCATTCGTAGAATAACCACACCAGCGGCCCTCTGTTACATCACAAATTGCCTGTCTATCCCTTTCTCCTCCCAACTTGAGACAGACAGAGTCCTCATAACTACCGCTTCCTATGATCATACAAAAAAACGCAAATTTCCCATTCTCCATTATGATGTTCCCAAACATTCGAGCTACTGCTGTCTCTTCTATTACGTATGTCCCTCCAGATTTCTCCCCCTCCCCACCCACCTTTTGAAATGTCTCTCTTTGTTTTTCCCAAGATAATTCAGTGTGTGGCAGGGACATATGCCACTTATAGACTACTCCTCTGTCCTACATTGGCAAAATCACGATAAAAAAATGTTTTCCATTTGAGCACTTGTGAAGATTTAGTTTTTTGTATGTATGGGCAGCTACACATCTCTGCCCACATTTAAACATACCCATCGTTTTTCCGATCAAGCCAATAACCTGAGGGGGTATAGGTGTATAAGACTATGGATCATTCTAACTTTAATGGATCCTTCCCTTTCGATAAGTTATCAAAGGGGTAACAGGGAGGTATCCCTCAAGATTCCTGGTCCAGGCCTCAATATTCCCCAATATTTTTTAGGATTATCACATCTCTATTTTCTATCGTCAAAAGTTCGATTCAACACTGCTTTATTGTTATCTTTATCCCCTGGATTACCCTTATAATGTTTTCCTATCTGTTTTTGTGCATCCTTAGGGGCTGATTCCAAAACTCCTGAGGGATATCCTCGACTAAGAAATCTTCTCTCAATAGAATACTACAAAACATACGTTGGCTCTGCACAAATACAATATATTGTGAAAAACACAACATAGGAGCACACTGAAAAGCAATATATACATCTAATACAAATATCAGTGGCACACTAAAGACTAAGTAAAAACCTCAAGCTAGATAGGAATATTGGAAACATACTGCTAAGAAAATATGGAAAAACCTGGGACTGCGTAGTTTACAGTATTTGAATCAAAGATTTGTATTAAGCTCATCCCACCTTCCCAAAACTCAAATCCATAGCAGGTGAGTCCCTACACTGGAACAGTTTCCTCACTAGGAAGTCAATTCATACTGCAACCTTCTCAGGGAGTGGTAGGAACTTGCAATGTGAATTATCCCTGCACTGTTTAAAAGAGGCAGCTGTGTTCAAGCAAGCCTAGGAGCATCGCCAATCTCCAATGAACTACAAAACATACGTGGCTTCTGCACATAAAAAATATATTGTGAAAAACACAAGCATAGTGCACACTGAAAAGGGCAATATATACTCTAATACAAGTATCATGGCACACTAAAACAAGTAAAACCCCTCAAGCAAAAGGGAAAATTTTGGAAAATTTTGCATTACTGCTAAGGAAAATATGAAAAACCGGACTCTTATTTTACATATTGACAAAATTGTATTAATAAAATCTTTGATCAAATACGAAACTAAGACCCCCGGGTTTTTTAAATTTTTTTCCTACGTAATGCATTTCCAATATCCTATTACTTGGTTTTATTAGTCTTTATGTCCACTGATATTTGTATTAGATTTTTCTCTCAATATACCTGACTTCTCCTAATCCCTCTCGGGAGCAGTTTTCTCTTAACTCTCAGGAATTGCCCCTCGTTTTCCCTCTCTTACAGGGTAATATGATAACTTCCCCAATTTGCAAGCGTTGGTTCGGGGGGTTTCCTATACAAACCGATGGATTTCCATTCCGATCTTAATAAAAAGGACATCCAAGAAGGGTAAACAATCTCTTGCACTTCAAATGTGAAGTGCTACCAATCCGTTTTTATGGACGGGCAACGAACTCCTCAAAACACCCCTTTGCCCTTCCCAAGACGAGATGTCATCAATGACCTCCCCCAGAATAAAACTGGGGCCCTGACGGCTCCGTTGGGAACCGGGGCCTCCCACCAAAACCCGGGGAACAGATTCGCATAAACGGGGGCAGGAGTCCCCATTGCGGGCCCCCTGAGCTGGGGGAAGTCTTGTTACAGAAGACAAAAAAAATATTCTCAAAAACAAGTCCCGGGGATCGAGAAAAAGGGAAAATTGTGACCGGAATTCATACTTCTTGAGACAAAAAATATTAAACTGCTTGAATACCAAATTTTTTGGGGATATTACTATATAAACTTTTTACATCTATAAACCCAAAAATACTTCTTTATTTGGGCCCGTAATCCCTTCCCTGCGCAGTAAATCCGAATGTCTCTTATGTAAGATGGGAATGTGGTTTTCAAAATCCGTAAGTATTATCTATAAAATCCCCCCCATTTTGCGAATTGATCCTAAAAGCCTGAGACATTGGTCAAACCTTTATGGGGGTGCACCCTTATAAACTTGGGGCGAATAAAATTAGGGAATTTGAGGATTGGTTGGGATCATGAATTTGAATTCCCTGTGTGTTTTTAAACCCACTCTAAGCCCTCCACAAGTAACTTTTCCAGTTTCATATAAAAAATTTTCTGTCGGGTCTGTGGGGAGGGTACATAATGCCTTTTTTTCCCAAGAAGATCGTTTTCACATCTGTTTAACAGTCATATTTATATAACCTTTTTTCCCCCCTTACGGGGTTAATAATTTTAGTTTGTCCGTTCCGTCTGACAATCTCCTAGTTCATCTGACTAAATTATTGTGGAAAAGGTAGCCTCTGTTTACTTTAAACTACGGATTTTCCAAAAAGACTAATTGCAAAAAAAGATCAATTTCCGGATTTTAACGACCCGGGGGATTCCCTACTTTTTAAATTTCAAAATTTTTTTTGACCTTCTATTGTTTCCTCCTCCCCTCCATAAGGGGCACAAGGTATGGAAAACCCTCTAAAACCTTGCGTAAACCCAATTTTCAAAATTTTATAGAAAAAAACAGACAATTAAGGCACTTTAAAACCAAACAATATCTAGGGACCTCCAGGAATTTAAGAAGGGAAACTTTAATTTTCTCAAAAACCAAACCTATTTCCCCTAGGGAATTACTATCACGACCAGAATCCTCGGGGTACTAATTTTACAAACATCTGTCAGGTTCCCGGGGGGAACAAGAGGATCCGACGAAAAAAGGGGTCCCCAGGGCCAGAACTCAAAGGGGGAAGGGGATGCATATGGATTTTTAGCCCCTCATCCTCTCAACCCAACACACCTCCTTTTTTAGAAGGGGCTGGAGAGGCCCGCATCCGCCTGAACACCGTCAGAAATAACAAAATCAGATCAAAATCAAAATAATCTGACGATAGGCCTTTAATAATGGGAATTACAATTTTACAGAGGGTCCCGACTTTTTTGCCCCCACTAAATTTAGTGATT